>JAAAKL020004727.1:0-20436 GCA_010016065.2 Carybdea cf. marsupialis auct. non (Linnaeus, 1758) | reverse complement strand
TTGGTCATTGTGACATCCCTTCCTGTAATGAATGTTCGCATTGTGTAGGTTGACGTCACTGTATAGTCATGGTATCACGGAATGTATTGTCTGATGAACGTGGTATGCCTAAAGATGTGCTCTCAAGAGAGCAAGCCTGTGTAGAGTAGTGGTCAGCACGCTGGACTGCAGTGCGGAAGGTAGTGGATCGAAACCCGTCCTAGGCATCAGGTTTTCAACTTTTAATTGATTTATAACTTTCGCTGATTGCTGCATAGACGTTTTACACTTATGGGCCACGAAAAAATGCTCCTATTCAAATATTATGCCTCATTACTCAACATTTATATTATACATGGCCTATTGCTTATTGTGCTAGAAGATATCATTGCTAATGTGTTTGCTGTATTAATTCATAAAAAGTTTATTCACAGTTTATTGAATTGATTTCTATAAACTGTGCTTTTTTTCATCCAATTTTATGGCTGAGGACGGATTCCTATGATAAGCCGCTAACTGTTTTCTACGCTTTCTGATTTTTTTTTACAGGGATTCGATGTGTCCCCTCTATTGTAACGGATAATAAGGCAGAAGTGTTCAAAGAATTGTCTGGTATTACATGCACATCCACATCAAACGATGCAGTCTGGACAAAAGAGTACCATCCCGCATATAATACTTTAACAGGTGCATGCCTAGGGTATAAGTCTGTACCTCAAACGGTAAACTGCAGAACGAAAGAGAAGATACCATCACATATTTCCAGATTGTGCAACTGCCTGCCGGAATGTAAGTAGATTTATAACTATAGACTGATAAATGTTAAAATGACCTCAATTAAAACCAATTTTATAGGAAGGCGACACGAAATAGTGACACCTTGCATCCTTCGCACTAACAAGTTGCTTCCCATGGGATGCATGATTGATATCTTTCCGCCAGAAACCTCCCCCCGCCAAGGGACTGCATTTTTTGATTAAGTCAATTTTAATTTCAATTTTATGTAGCTTGCATGCAATAAATCACATTGGAATTTGCAAAATTAATTTTCAATTGTTATTCTGGTGGTTCTTGAGACATTTCAAGTTCCTTATATGATCTCTCCTAGAAAGAATTTTTCCCGTAAACTGCAGTGACCTCTTGGGGCTGAAATAAATAAATTTATTCCAAACATTTACTAGTGTTCTCTAGATTTTGTAAGCCTATCTATTTATCCTGCTACAAGAGAGAAACTATAGATATCATAGACTTGTCTGTCCAAATCTTAGAACATAAAAGTGATTTCTAATGTGGATTTATTAAAAATGCTTCATCTGACAATAACAACTAATTAAAATAAGTTGATAATGCGTCTTCTTTATCATGATAAAGCCAGATGTTGATCCTTTATACTATTTGTTCCTACTAAAACTACTCCTACTAACTTTTCATTGATATTCCCCGTAAAAAACCACCGTTAACTAGTTTACAATTTTTCACGAACTTAGAATATTGCTGTCTTGTAAAAGTATCAGTTTTCTTCGTTTCTGATGCTTGTTTGCATCGAAAGCTAAGAATATTTTTTTTAAATTAGATTTCACTCTGATTCGCTATTGCAAATACGGCTCTTCATTTTTTATATTTCTTGCACTGAAAGTTTTATTCACGGGAGTGAAATAATAAGAGAGTGTGGAATAAACAGGGTCGAAAAATCTTTCAGTTGGGGCTAGATAAAGCGAAATGGTTGGGAAATGCGTTGCTAAAGACACATTAAGTTGAAGAAAAAAGAAAGAAAGCGTTTGCTTTCAACGACTGCCACTGTCTCAACAAATATTTTGGATTAGCCTTAAGATCAGCAACCTATAAGTTACTAGCATTTATAAACATTCTAACATCAAACAAATCTCATACTCAATTCCATATTCCATATTCCAATTCCAACTGTGAATATCAATTGCATCGCTTGACAACTTATTTGTTATTGGCATAACAATTAGACACTACAACAAAGGGTTTTGGTTTTCCAAATGATCTGATTTTAAAAATTTCTAACAAGAAGTAAAAACAAAAGAGAGAAGAAATACAAGATCGAGCAAGTGGCTGACAACCTCGAATATCATGTACTCCATTTCTAATTTTGGTAAAAATTTATCATGGATTAGTCTATCGGCGTGTGTATGGTTCTCAACTTGGATATAAAGTGAAGTATTCAGGATATTTAAAACTTCAGTATGAACTTTGTTGTATTGATCCTTGGATGATAAAAAAAGCTTTTTTATGACTGATTATTCCTCTTTGTCTATTAACTTGATGACTTATTGCCGAAACTCTTGATTGAATTGTAATAGTAATGCACATAAACTCCTTTTGTAGACGAACTAAAGTTCGGTCCTTGGTCAAGTTGGCAATCATGTTCTCATACGTGTGGGGGTGGCAAGCAGTTGCGAAATAGAAAATGTTTAGTTGCAGAAGATGAATGCGGTGGAAGCTTTTCCGAGAGTAGGAGCTGTAATACAAAAGCATGTCCAGGTAACAAATTTTAATATTAATGCAAAGAAAGTAGTAGGATTACTGCAAATTTTACAGATAAATATTGATTTCCAGACTGTTTATTTCTCGCCTTCCCGTTACAAAAAAAACAAATTCTTTCTTCAATTATGATAACGACTATGCGTAGGGAAAGTGTGACGTCACGATTATCAAAAAGTTTGAATTTTGGAAAGAATACTAAAAATTTTGCCTTATTAGTAAGACCTTCAATGGCCAAAATTGAGAGTAATGCACTTTCTCAACACCAAAATATCAGCTTTCAAAGTTATAAGCCTCTCTAACAAAACCCAAGTTAATGCTGGTTCCTAGCGTAAGGAACCAAGGAATATCAAAAGAGTTTTGACAAGAGATGTTCTGAAGTCCAGACGGCTCTACTTTAAACATTATATTTACTGCAGGTTTGTTATTTTGGGAAACAGACTATTCCAGGGTTGCCTTTAAATATCTGAAGTCCAATCTTACTACTTCCAAATCTTTTGATTGGTGACGTCATCACTCTCCTTCCGCACTAAGGCCATAATAAGAAATTCCAAAATTTTGAAAGATTGATTGAGATGATCAGATTGATTGATAAGGATGATTAGATTAATTGATTGATTAGGATAATTAGATTGATTGATTGATTGATTGATTGATTGAGGTAATTAAAGGTAGTCAATTGATATTATCTTATTGATCGGCAACAAAAGATAAATTAATTGATATTATCAGACTGATCCATGGATGTGTTTTGATGGATTGACAAAATTAGAGCGAATGGTTGATAAAATTTGATTCATTCATTGATTGGTTTATCTGATTAGATTCATACGTTGTATGTCATATATTACAAAGCCTCGTTAAGTTCTTAAAAATAAAGAATACTGTGTAAAGAAAACAGTGGTACCAATGCAAGTTTCCATAACAAAGAAATTGTAGTCCTCCTGCTAAAATAAACCATAAATCTTTTCTTTTTTTTAAAATAAATTTTGCTAAAATGAATAATAAATTTTACTATTTTTAACAAATTTTCTTAAATAAGCAATAAAACATTATGAAAAGAACGATCAAAGATTGATAACACTATTTTGATAGAATTAAAAGTTGTTGGACTTTGAGGAGTAATTTCATAATAAACTCAAGAATAAACTACTTTCTGAACTTAGACTACAAAAACCGATTATTAAGCGTTACAAATTAAACTTGTTCAAATCTTCATGTTCATGTTCAATTGTACACTTTGTAGCACCAGAGACATCAAACTGGACACCGTGGTCTATTTGTACAAAGCCATGTGGAGGAGGAGAACAAGTTAGAGAAAGGAAATGCCCGGTTTCCCCAAATAGTGGCTCCACTTCCGATTGTCCTGTTGCAACAAAAATAAAGAGGCCATGCAATACTCACTACTGTCCAGGTAAGATGCAGACTTTGTATGAGATTTATCAAGGAGTTTGTTTCCTTTTTTGTTTGTATGAAAGGACGTAACGTGTGGTGTTATGCCCCTCCTTATTAAAACTTTAAAAAACTACACTTTTTGAGTTAGACATATTTCTTTAATGTCAGCCCTTGGTAGTGCTCAGAAATTGGCCTTGGTGAAGTCATCAAAATTTTAAGTTGAAGACTCCCCCCACTCCGCACAAAGTGATGCACCTGATCTCTCGCCCTTTGATCACCTTCCTCAATTTTAATATCCCTCTATAAGGCGCTGTTTATATACACTACCTTGCTGGATTTGGTTAACTGGCGTCCTCCACCAGTGATTGTTTAGTTAGAAAGTGATCGAGGAGGTGCAAACCAATTACTTTCTAATTAATAATCAGCCAATTTATCTTTCAGTTGTCAAATTTTGGTTTCATTTATTGATACACTCTTTGCATGATTTTGCAGTCGACGCGAAATGGACACCATGGTCAGAATGGAGCCATTGCAATAAACCTTGCAACTCTGGAGTGAGAAAGAGATGGCGGTTTTGCGATCCTGAGATGCCACTCTATGGTGGTAAACCATGTGGAACAAACAACACAAACACTTTATCATGCAATACACACACTTGCCCAGGTAAGTGAGCTCCATTGTTTTTTCTCCCCCAGGTGTTAGTCTTTCTTTGCATGTAGTAGTCGTAGAACAAACATGATGCCATTCTTCTTACTCAAAAATTTAATCAGGGGTGTATCCAAAAAAATGTTTCTTGGAGTCATTAGTACCTACCACAAAGAGTCACAAATACAAACAACGCCAAAATATATACCGACAACATAGAATATACCTGTTTTATGGCCACAAATCATATAAAATATAATGTGAAATTAGTATATTCACTTGGTTTATTTATTTTGATGCTTGCGTTTCTCTATTCTAACATTTGATTCTTAGATAGGATTTTAGCACCTTTTAACTTCCATCTATGTTGCTGAACTATTACATTCAATATCAAAAATATACTTTTGTTGCTGATATAGTTTGATTATAAATTCCCTGATTATATGCAAACGTTTTCCTTGGAAGAGCAGGATGCTATGGTTTTTGACAACCTCAATTACACTGTCAATTAAGAAGCCTATGGGGAGGGAAAGTGTGACGTCACCATTTTGAAAGTGTTTTGCTTTATGGAAATGTACTCAATTTTCATGTTCCCCTATTAGTAAGAACGTCCATGTCCAAATTGAGAGTTCTGCCCTTTCCCAGCACCGAGATACTAGCTTTCAGACTTTTAAATCTCTCAAATAAACCTTATCGTTTTAACCAGAGCCTTTTTAGATTCAAACGCTTCTATTTTAAACACTTGATACACTACAGATCTGGTATTTTGGGAAACAGCGTATTCCAGGGTTGAATTCGTAAATCTGGAGTCAAATTGTCCTATTTTTCAAAACATTTGACTTGTGACGTCATTACATTCGCTCCGCATTTCAGGCACTGCAAGCATCTATAAGTTAAAGGATGATGACTGCTTCTGCCGTCACTGCATCCTGAATTGGCAAGGCTTGGCCGAGATGCATCGACACTTTGTTTAACCTGGTGTCGAATGTTCATTCTCAACCTACAACTGCTGACAAAATTAAATGAGAAAAAGCCGTGTCTCCAGCAGTGCCCCTCTCACAATTTTGAAAACATAGATTTCGGAGAGCAACATACCACGGGGAAAGGGGCAGATTACAAGTAACAGCAATAATGACATCGCCTCTTATGTGGTTACAAGATTTTTTCCGTTTTGGTCACATTTCGGTCAAATATTCTCAAGAATTTAGTCTGCGATTGTAGCTTACACAATTTCTCTTCCACCAAATTGAACCTTGCATAGTTTTTCTTCAACTTTATCCTAAGTTTCAGATTTTCAAGTTGTTGCAGGAAATTAAATTTATGAAGAATGCTCTTGTAGAGTTCTTCTTCGTATACAACTTCCTTCATAAACAGGATACGAAATGACACATCCTGTAAACTATAAACTTGTATTCCTCTATCAATTAATGGTGCAAGATATGCGCTCTGCTTTCCTTTTCTTAAAGCTGTCTTCGAGGATGTGTCCGCTGCTAGATATTTGTTTTCTACCCTTTTTTCGACATGAGGATTAACTCAGTGTGAAATAATAGACTTATTTTTGAGTCTAGATGCCCGTCCCCAGAACATGTCCTAAAGCCAAATGTGAGCTTATTCAGCAACATATGAGCAAATTGATCCTTGACTGCTAGACTCTACATCCTTACACTGCCTTATGCACTACAATAAATTCGTTCAAGTGAAAACCCTGCTTTATAATTTTAAAGGTATTTTACCATAGTAATTGTAATCTTAGTGGTAATAGTAAGTATTGTAGCTATTTTTAACTACTTCTTACTTCATTAAAGAGGTTAAACTCAATGTCACCGTCGTGTTGAAAAGGGAAATTTGGCTGTCAGACATGGCAGATGTCAACTCAGCACATTTTCAAGAACTGAAAGAAAGAATAAGAGGAAACGTAAGCCATACTTATTACATACTCTGTTTATCCTAATTGAACGCTCATTGTTATGATAGCCTTTAAAATGAGCATATTGCAAAATGAGGTTAAAAGACGTTGGAGGGAACTAAGTTATTAGATTTTTTACTAAATATGATGACAGTTATGATCCCTGACTGAAACATCAAGTAAAACAAGTCGAACAATATCTTGTCAGTTAAATTTTCAACTTCCGAGGAGTACTTTACTATAAATGTCTATGGTAAGCTTGCTTGACACCTCTGCCGTTGTTTAAATATGACTCGTTGTGGTGACGTAAGGTGCCTAGGATGGAGTGCCTCACAACATTTTTGACCACATTCACTAATACCAGACCTTGTATTATCCAAACGCAATATATTGCTTATCAACCTACCAGAATTTAAGGGGTAGTTCAGTATAGTCGAAATTTTTATCATTAGATATTTTTGAAGATGTCCAGGTTTTCTCTTCCTTGCATTGTTGGGCATTTTAGAAGATTAAATAAAAACTGGCGTTGTGTCATCATGGGCTAGAAGTTTTTAACTCAGATAAGATTTTTTATTTAATCGTACCCCCAAAATAGAGTATTATTTACACTGTAGCATTCATTAAGACACTTTAAAAATGTTACCAAAAACCTACGCCCTCTTGTGTTCTTTTAGAGCTACACTTGCCATTAATCATTCATCTACACTTGTACCTTTTGTCTTGTTTGATAAAGTTTACTATTTCTATAAAGTTTACTATTTCTATCTTTTTCAGGTCTCGAAGATTTACTATCCGCCTTTCTCCAATTCAATAAAAAGGATGACAGTGTTAAGCTTGCAGTTAGTACATATTTTTCGCTTTAGTTTACCTCAAAAGTGTAAAAAATATTTCCAGTGCAGAAAATTAACTAGAGCACTTATTGTACAACTTAAAATTTAGCACTTATATGATTTTCTCTGCTATTACAACCTTACCTGTGAGACTAGCTACTCAATCGCGCAGTAGAAGCTTGGCACAAATCCTTATCATATCTTATCTTCTATTGCTGACCGGTTCTGCTTTGACCTTGACTGTTTCTCAGAAAAAGGCAAGCTTTAATCGAAGAATGAAGTTGAAAGTCTCGAGAACTACTGAATATTTTGTTATATGCTCTTTAAAATAGCTGACAATAGCAGAGCCAACTTATATATTGATCAAAGCTTTTTGTATCTCTCTTTGTAAAACCCGACGCCAGAATGATAATGATTAGTACACTGCTCCTTTAAGGTAAAAATGAAAGAGAACATTCCTTTAATTTGATGCGCTACTTGTTGTATATACTGTATACCGATTAATACTAGAACATTCGTAAATAGTCAGAAACTTTTTCCTACTTGCTAGAAATTTAAGACATTCAAAATATTCTTGTATACAACATAAAATCCTTCTGTCTACATAAAACATGCTCTTTATTAGCCCTTGCACTTCTACTGTATACCTTTTTTCTTTCAGTCCATATACTCTGTGCTTTAGAAAAAATTCTATCAAATATTCTTAACAAGGTGAAGACAAGTATGGTTCCAAAAGATTTGCTAGGATTTCTCTCAAGAGTTCCGGTCTAATATTGGAAGTAATGGCAGGCTTATATCTTGCTATGGATGATAGCGGTCTAAGAAGATAGAGAATAAAGTGTGCTGCGTCACATGGTGGAGCTTCAGACTAATACCAAAGCTCAGTCTTAAACGTCTACTCTTAAACCAGCGCTATCATCACTTAGTTTACACCCCCCCTCCCTCCTTTCATAACATCTGCTTCTTTAACTTTATTTAGTTTTTAAATCTCAGTAATCGATTTACCTTTATATATAGATATTAAAGCAAAGCAAAATACGCGTAAATACTGCATGTCAAGATATGCAGAAGACCAGAAAACGAACACTAAACACTGAAACACAGGAAAAAATATCTCAATCAGTGTTTTGTTCTTTGGTCTTTACATGTATTGATCTGTCGCTCTTACCCGTACTTTTCTGGGTTTAAATATTAATAAAAAGAAAATATAAATCTCCATTTTTAATAAATGTAAGTTTACATTATCAGCACCCTAAGTATGTCAAATATCCTAAATGATATATCTTTCGTTTCTTGCAGTGAGGCCTCAAGGGTGAGATCGAAGCTATCGTTTAACTACAATTTCCTTGATTCTTATCAACTCATCTGGTTGCAAGATGCGATTGAGGTGTATGCATCACTTCATAAGATGCCCCTCCACGCGAATATTTACACCTACAAAGCCGACATCGGTAAATACATTTCACCATAGATATAATACTTTAGTATCTGTTAAATCTATTTTTATTCCTTTTTACTCAATTTTTCTATAAAAGTTGCTAAATAACCATCTACGATACAGAGCTTTTTGTGTCTTGTACATGGATAACTTAGCTGGGCGTCAATTTTGATCCTTCTACTGTCGAACAGCTTTTAAAACAGAAATAGGAGTTTAATGCGAAGGGAAAGTATGAAATCACGACTTGGATCTTTGAACCATGGAAAAAATCCTCAAATTTCATGTTGCAGTATTAGTAATAACCTCAATTCCCTTCTTTGTGGGTATTGCCTCTGCCAAGAATCTAGAAATCAGCTTTCAAAGTTTTCAATCTCTTTAACAAAACCTTATTATTTGATGCTAGTTTTCTAACGTAAGGAACCAAGGAATGTTAACAGAATTTTGAACAGAGATTTTTAAAATTCAAACGCCTCTAGTTTAACTACTATAAGCAATACAGATCCGGTATTTTGAGAAACGGCCTATTCTTGCCTTTAGATATCTGGAGTCAAATCGTCCTATTTCCAAAACGTTTGATTTTTGACGTCATCACATTCCCTCCGCATTCCCCACTGTCTGTTTAACCCCCAAGGTGATCAAGGCGATTTAACTCATGATGGTATCAGCGTTTAATAACTCAAGTGCCCTACAGAGAGTTGTCTTTATATAATTCTAACCAGCCATCATCTTTCTTTGACAAAGTGCTTACAGCCACGCAGTTGCCATGCATACCTCCTGTAACTTTTAGCCAACATCGCAGGTTTTAGATCCCTCGCTTAGCCTGTAAACGAATTAACACTAATGGGAACAGTTTGTCTTTCAAAGGTATTTTGGTCAACTTACATAAAAACCAGCTACAGTTAATTACATTGAAAGAGTTAATCTTTTTTAATCATTTGAAAGAAAACATGGTATAGTTTTTATATTCATTTTAAGGAATTTAACTGTTTTAAAATAATACTTCTAGAAGCATTTTTAACTGCAATTGTAAATAGCCGAGTTAAACTCTTGATATTTTTGTCGTTCTCAGTACCATCAGCGCCACCAGAAAATTTCAGAGGATATGCCCTCACAACTTCGTCAGTCAAATTATCATGGGATCCGGTGAACCCTTTGCATACTAACGGAAAGATAGAAGGATACGTAGTATTTCATAGAAGACAACTAGCTCTATCTGATCAATACCAGAATATTGGAGTGAAAGGGTACTCAGCTGTTATTCTCGGTCTTGAAAAATTCACCACTTATGTCTTTCGCGTTCTTGCATACAATACAAATGGCAATGGCATTGCGAGTCAGCAGATTATTATGTCTACCTTAGGCTCAGGTAAGTAGTTCAACTAACATTAAAAATCATCGAAGTTTTTCCATACCTCTTTGAAGTAATCTTTTAAACTTGTTACATTTTTAGAAATGTAAGAGAATACGATGACACATATTTCGTCTAATCATAGACATAGAGCATTTAATAACCCTACCAGCTTTCACATAGAAGTAATAGATATTCAAAGAGTAGTTACCATTAATATAGCCTAGGGCTAAATTCAACCCACTTACCCTTTACCCTGGAATTCCCCCAAAACCTAATACATATATGTATAAGTAGGGTGTCATTTACAGTGATTATTTGCAGTGGTATTTTTGCTTCTTAAAGGGTGTTGGAGACACAAGAGATGGTCTTGAGCGGCAAAAACCAATACAATTTGCACCCATTGGATTATGTACATTTTGAGACTTCAATCAGGCATAAATAACACGACGATTGGTTGTTTAGCATTTAAAATTGGCCATTACGTAAGAGAAACATGCTGCAGTAGAGGATATTAGTCTGTCGTCTCGGTAGCTTTGTAGTTTCAGCAGGGGGAACAGTGCGATCAAAAAGACTCGTTACCAGGGAGGAGGAGTGTTGCGTGCATCCTTAAGCTAATTGCTTTTTTACCTCTCTTTGAATCTCGCATTCAACACCATTAGTTACTGTTTGTAATGAGTTTTCGACTGTGAGCAGTATTGATTGGGTAAGGGAGTGAAGGGTCTTTCTCAACAAATAGCCTGGAAGACGTTGTCGACTTCCTGATTCATTTAACAGTTTAGGACTATCTTCTCTTTTATCTGTTGTGGTTGTTTCACGGCAAATACCCTTTAAAAACTAAATTAACTAACTTGACATAAGATTTTAATGCGTCGAAATTAGTAAACATTGGGAATATCTCAAATTTCGTGTACCTATGTGTGAGATGGTTGAGTTACGTTTGTTGAACGGAAGTTGCCAACGTACTCGTAACCTCTCACGAAAAGAACTAGGACTGTGTCGAAACATTTATTTCGTATAATTTCATCATCACTACAACGTTATTCCCATGATTAGTCTTTAACTTTAATTGTCACAGGTATTGCAACATCAAACTGCATTTGTTTTCATACTGTGCACGATAGTCAACAGTACAATAGCATGTGACGTACGTTGTAAACAAATGTGCCCATACTTGCCTCATCATTTGTAACCACGCTTAGATCACGCTGTATTTAATGTAAAATAAGCATCCTTTCACCTATCTTCTTGAGCAATCGTACATTCCGTAAATTTTTTAGTATGGCAAATATACAGTAGTCCTCGACTGGTTTAATCAGTTGTGATCGACTGAAGTAATCCTAAACAGTCAAAGACTGCACCATCGCTGGATCCACTGCAGGAATTCATTCGTAGAATTCAGCCGATGTCTCCCAGTTGTTGCCATCAGATACTGTTATCCCTTTTTTATCGATATAATATACACTGGAACGGTACTAAACGCTAACCGCAAATTGTATCGTGTCTTCCGGTCACGCCTTGCCGCGGCGCTGCAATTACATATGGACGAAGATTGAACTACTGTCACAGGCACTCATTAAACTTCTAGTTATCAATTGGTCATAACAAAGACAACTTTGCAAGAAATATTTGTGTAATGCTCTTTAATGCGATATCATTTTCTTTCCTCCCTTCACAGCACCGACTGTTCCACCGTCAAATTTTACTTTTCTTTCATCCACTGGAGGCTCGGCAACATTAGAATGGATTAAAGTTAAACGGCAATATATGTTAGGTGTTGCTACTGCAAATCGTATTAAATACTACACAGCCTCTAACAGCACCAAAACTGTATTGGACATTGATCCAGATTCACAGATCACCACCGTAAAGAACCTTGTACCACTAACGTCCTACATATTTGAGGTATGTGCAGTAACACATGCTGGAGAAGGCCCGTGTTCAAGGACAGTAGGAAAGACAGGATCAGCAGGTAATAATGATCAAAAAAGCTTAAACTACTTTGTCATTGTTATTTTGCACTCGCACAACCGAATGGAAAGTCTCGCTTGGCATAATTTTTAAAGGTCTTGCAGGTGTCCATCCTAAACTTTAAACCCTTACTTAATAATCCCATGGAGTTTGAGTCCATCATGGAGAAGTCCTGCCCGGAGATCAACTCCGACGTGACTCATCTTTCGTTGTCAGAATTCTATGAGTCCAAGGAGGTCAACACTCTAATTTCGTAAAGATCTGTCGAGAAATGGAGGAGTAGAAGCAAAACATACATGTACGCATATACACATACATATATACTTCCTTTTATTATTGTAGATGCTAAGAAAATTTTATAAAAATAAAATTCTAAATTCAGACATCCAGCTATATTACGCAAACTCTTACACTATTTAGGCCTTCTGCTCGGGCTGTTTTCACAACCGATCAAGCTGTGGAACAGGATTATCCGTAACTTTGTAACTGCAGATTTCACGATTCTGACCTTAACTGCATTTATAGTACTATCCTTTGCTATTTCAAGGTTGAAATAGTTTAAAAATCGCAGGAACAGTTCAGTAGACATGGGCTTTCTTAGTCTACCAAGGTCATTGGTCGTAACACACGTGACTTAAGCAAAATTTTTCTATGAAATCTTCTATGAAAGTTCGCCTTGAAATGAAACTTTTCCTATCCTTAATTTTTTTTTTCTTATATGCTTATCTTATTTTATTATTATTTATTAAAATACATGGAAAATAAAGAGAGGGAAGCATTATTTGGGGTTACATTTAAGAAGCCTATTTTTAAATGGGCAACTTGTCCCAGAATACAGCTTTGTTTTATTCAGTATTTGGTCGATTTTCGACTGCACTAAAACTTTTCAAATGCAAGTATTTAGCAGACCTGTCATATCTATTAAGTATTGCAATATCACTAATTAGTCATAGATAAAATAAAAGTAGAACTGAAAGGGTTTCTGACCCCTAGGGCCTATTGATGAGGAATGGCACGCAAAATAGTGTTAGGAGGGCTCCAAAAATCTCCTCCGAAGAGCACAGTAACCTTAATGGGTCTTAGAAGTATTGATGTCAGAATAACTCAAAGATTAAGGCCTGACCTGTAAAGTCACGCAAATCTTTATGAGAAAGTGAGAGCTATTCTTGCTCTGGTCTCCTTGAATTGTTCTGTAACAAATCAAAGATTTAATTTGAGATCGTTACAGAAAGGGCAAAGAGTACAAAATTTATTGAACTCCAAAGCGAAATTAATGAAATGGTTTTGATTGCAATTATTTCCTTGAATGACAGATAGTGATGTGTTATCGTCAGAGTTCTTTTCATAATCATATATAGAGGTAAAATGTTAACCCTGTTCTACCTGATGTCTTGAGATATACCTAATTAGATGGGGAAAGCTTTTGGAGATACCTTAACAGCGACATCCGACAAAACGGTGAATGCCTGGAAGCTGCAACTTCGTTATATTGTATCTAAAGTGAAACATAAATTAACTTTGTTAGCAAAGATTTCGGGTTTATATTGAAAAAGTGCTGTCTTGAACGGTTAGGTGAAATATCCAGAGAAGTTGGAATTGTCAATTTTAACTGAACTTGATCAACTTTGTCCTGGACAAAACAATGTTATGATTTTATTGTAGAACCGTTTTCCAGTATTAGCTCAGCAAAAAGTGTGAATAAAGTACAAAAATGTTGCCTACAACTTTTGTTTTTTCTAGTTAGCAAGAGTAGAATATTTTTCACATAAAGATCCCTGAAATTTTACCTAAAAATGAATAAAATTAACCTTTCTCTTTAAAATTTAACACTGTTAGAAAAAATTGTTTTAGAGGTGGAAGTATGGAAGAAAACATTGGACACTTTAACCCGCAATTTTAAAGTACTATTTTAACAGGGCGTGATAAAGAAGGATCCGAAGATTTGATTTTGAGTATGGTTTTCTAATGTAGAAAAGAGAAGAAGTAGAATTCAGAAAGTTTCGAAGCTTTACAGTAGTAAATACCGAAGTCAGGCAAAAAGATTGGGTAGGGAGACGGCTTCAAAGCTTCTCTCCCTACCCACCACCCTACCCCACCCCACCCTACCGTGTAGAAATGGCTTCTAATAGAAGCAAGAAAATTGTTAACAAGCCTACATTGCATTGAGGGCTACCTTTCTCAGAAATTGGTGGAAACTCGCAGACAATAGCTACAAAATGTATCTGCAATTAAAGCCTGCCATTTTGCCATAGATTGTATTATTAACATATATCCTAACTGCAAAGTTTCATAGTTACTTTAACACTTAAAATTTTAATTCTTAGACTGACTTCTTTTAATTTAAAAACGTCCCTAGCTTGTTCAGAACAATGTGTGACAAGACATTGTCACTAGGTGCACCACAACTAAATAATCAGCGTATTCCTCCAAGTCCTATAGCATTTGTCGCATCGTAAGACAATATGGTAAGGGTGCTTTTGCTATTCATCGTGGCCACTTTCTAATGTTCATCAACTCTCCTTTTTCTATAGCTCAAATCACACCTTTGGTGTTAGTGCGTTTTTCTATTGCTTCTGATGCAAACGGAATTCTGGTATTTTCCTTTGAATAGTTTTTAAGAACTTTAGTATAAAACACAATAAGTTATTACGGTAACCTTGCACCAGATTTGATTTACTTGTCATCCGATAGTAGATCAGAAATAAAATGGCCCCCAAAAAGCATCGAGTAGTCTTGGAGGCGACATGAACCCGGTTAAAAATCTAATAAAAATTTGCCAGTCACGTGGTAACCGATTGTGGTCACACGTCTTCAAGTATTCGCTTGATATAATTCTCTCAGTGAGTCCAACTTGTCGCTTCGGGAGATGTTAGTAGCCAGTTTTTAAAACAATCCAGTTTCTTACTTACCGCTCTGCATTGTTTAGAGATGGCTTGTTCCCTTTAAACATGCATCAGGTCCAATGATGTTTTATTTTCTCTGGGCTAATCTCTTCTTTATTTCTTTCATGCATGTTAACTTAGGTTTCCAATGATAGACGTAAGATAGTAGTAATGAAAACCACCCTGAACCAACGGTACAATATACTTCCCGACAAAGACAATATGCTGTAAAAGGTTCCCTATATTTTCAAATTGGATTAATCATCATCTGCAAATGGTGTTACTGAAGACAAGTATTTGTAGCATACCTGTTGAAGTTACCTTGATGTTGTGAAAGAGCTATTTTTTATGCACAAAAGAAACGTTCGGTTTGATTTCAAATTTTTTCTTTGATGCCGATGTAAATCATTAGTGCAAATAATTTATGCTTGGTATCCATAGGTATCGTTATGCATAGGTATCTTTAAACATTTTCTACGAGAACTCACTTAACTTGACTTCATTCCTTTTCAGCACCAACAAAATCTCCAAGTGGACTGAGAATTGGAGGGAAAGGAGCCTACAATGAGTTAATCGTGTCGTGGCACCCTATGCCACCAGATTTGGTCGGAGGCGACTTGACTGGTTACAGCATCTTCTACAGAGCTGTGCAGCGAGGCCAAAAGACATTAGTTAACACTCCCATTTCAACGATTGTGGTTTCTCCTTCTCAAACCAGTGTTATGCTGAAAAGTCTGGATCCAAATACAAAATATTCTATCTCAATTGCAGCTGCTAACAAATATGGAATTGGCAAGCGATGTGAACAGTTTCACGCTAGTAAGTACCGCAGGCAATATAGTACAAGAGAATGTGTGAACTATACTAGAATAAGTGAAATTTAGAAGAAATAAAAACCATATCCCCCAAGAACTGATTAGACTGCCAAGTTGTGAAAGAAGGAAAACATTTTGAATGTCTAGTTGTGACAACAGTCACAGAATAAGCTTAAAACAGGCGTAATTGACATTTTCCGGTAAGAAACCCAATAATGCCTACAAAGAGATAGCTCAGAACTTCAATCATTTGCAAGTCCCTATCATCCCTGAGAGATTTCTTGGTACGCCACTGACTGCTTTACAATGGAGACCAAGCTGTCATGATATAAGTATTTATTTTCCCCAATTGAATAACTAGATAGTGTTACAAAGAACATGCTATACAGGAAGAAGTGACAGAATTGCTTCAGGAAGAAGTGACGAACTTGCTTCAGGAAGAAGTGACGGAATTGCTTCAGGAAGAAGTGACGGAATTGCTTCAGGAAGAATGTGGCGAGGCTCTCTGGAGTACGCAACTAACTCAAGTCAAGTTATACAGAAGAGAGGATTTGGAAATATCAAGTTTAAAGAGATACTAGAGGAAAGTGTAATGTCCCTACCAGGATTCGAACTAGGGGTAATTTCTTCATTCAAAGGGCTGAAGATAGTATAATGGGCCGAATGCAAGTCTTTTCATAGTCAAATCACAAGACACGGAGAGGCCGGCCTCCAAAATTGTGTCGAGCTGAATGCGATGTCAACCGATGAAAGTATCGTGAGCTAATGTGGCGACTGGAGAAAGGTGAAATATGTTATCACCGGGTCACCATAATTCAGTTGATAGAATAGTGTCCCGGTGGTGACATTTTCACTTTTCAATAGTGTCTCTTAAAACAGAAATACTAGATTAAAATTAAGAATAGCCAGAAGTAACGCACTCATAATATGCAACTGAAAAGCTTATTCTGAGTGCGTTATTTCTGGCTATTCTTAAATTTTGTGCCATCAACAATGTTTACAAGATTAAAATTAATCTGACGACGATGGCAGAATAGCTACACAATAATAGAAAATGATTTAAACAAACCCTTAAATATCTACTAGATCATTTTTGATGTTTCACGTAGAGGTTTTGTCCTTCGATTTTGCAAATATACGTTTTCAATTTAGCACTGTCTAACAAAATTTGCTCTATATATTTATAAGCTAAAACATTATTATTGATATGATCCGCATCCGGTAGTTACATCAAAGATCATTGGGAAGTTCAATCACTATAACGAGAAGGAAATTAAGCATGGCTTAATAAATGTTACGTAGTCTTGATTACGGTTAAACCATTTCAAAATCTTAAAGTATAAAAGTGATTTCTTAACCAAAAGTGGTAAATTGGACAAGCATTAAAGATTTCAATGTATGGTTTGCTTTTCTTTTGACGTACATTGCCTGAAATGTTTCATTATTGAACCTTTTTATATTGTAATACTTTTCGTTTCTTCAAGGGCTTATCTCTCTCTTATACAATCCAGCAGCAATATCTATTGGAGAAGGGCTGGAAACTGTTTTTGAATCATGGGGCTAAGAATTCTAAAAAATCTGTCTACGCTACAGACGCCTTGAGATTTGTCATATTTATAATCTTTCACATTACTTTATAACGTGCACCTTCCAAACAGCTGTTTCAAAAAGCATATCTTCTTGTTATTTTTTCTAGGTACTTGCAGATGTCCTCCCAAGATCTACACTAACTTTGTATCATTTCCACCTTACACTGACCAATCAAGACTTGGCGGTGTTATTGGTGTATTCCCTGAGATCATTAGAAGAATAGTTGGGAAAGTCTGTGATGTTTGCCACGGTATCACTAGAACAAAGGTTGATTTCGACTTGGATGGTAAGCGTAACGCAGCAATAAAGAAGACGCCAGAGGATATGATGAGAAGCCTTTCAGATAATTCTAGTCAACTCTCATTTCCTATTAGTGTCAACCAATATGCAAATCTGTTTGCTGGTTATCCAGTTGCTCATCTTGTGGAACACCCTGGAGTTGTTTATCTTAGACACAGCAAGACAAAAGATGAAGTGATGTGGGTGCTACTGATGGCTGTACCTAAAGTGTGGCCTATGGTCGTCGTTGTCATTTTGCTCATCGTCAGTGCAGGAATGCTCATCTCTTTTACAGTAAGTGATTATATGCTGATACAGAAACTTGCGCGACACCTGGCGAAATACGTGCCTCATGTCATGCACAATTGATAGCTAGTCACCTGTAGGCTCGTTGTAAGCTTTCGCAGGTTGAAGATTGGATCATCTTGGATCCCAACCCAAATGAAAAAAATAATTAATGACTGAGTACATGATAAAAGTTGCAATTTTTACTGCTATTAGTTCTACGCTTCTTGGATCCAGACATTATAGGTTGTTTTGAAGTGTGCCATGAAATGAATTTTAAAGGGCGTAAGGTTTTCATAGCTTCAAAATCGTGTGGATCTACGTTTTGTTATTAACAACGAGTTTTTCATTTAATAATAGGACGCTGGCTGTAAATATTTCTCCTTATGTTGCTATCGTCTATCCTTCGTATCATCAGCTTTAGAAGAATATTTGTTGCTACGGAATTCGGTTTTAACTTTGAAAAACGACTAATTATGATGCATTCGAAAAGCTGTTTTGGCTCATGAACTTTGCTATCCATAGACAATCAAGTCGTTATCAAAGATGGTTTCAACCACTACAAACAAGAACAGGAATTCTTTCACAGGTTTCAAAGGATTTGCTCCGAGACGTAAAGAAAACGTCCGCTCTTGTTTTATTCTATTCTCAATTGTCATGGTTGCAGTACCATGTATTTTGAAGCAGTAAACATTGAGAATCATTGAGCTGTTTTAATTTTACTTTCCAAAACCAGTTACCCTGATTTTGTCCTACTTCCTTTCTTAGTCTGCTAAACTATGTTCAATCAGTTGTTTTAAAAACTTCACATTTCTCTCTATAGTTTTATTACTATGATCGACTGCTTACTTAAGTAGGTCGCATCATCTCTATTATACAACAAAAATGATTGGTGTAAATGATCGTCTCGAATACCTATTATTAAATGCTTAAGATCGCCATTAATTTATGTTTTCGGGACCTCAATTCACCTATTTAAAAATATATATATATACACCAGGTTGCAAAAAAATGTAAATGACCATACCTTGGATGAATTTTGTAGTTCTTACATTTACTTAGAAAGGCTTATTTGTCTGCTTCTTTCTGTAAAACCTCAAGTCTAAAAAGACTACTTGAATAATGGGCTTGAATTATGAGAGGCGAAAATCGTAAATTTTACAACCAGGATTTGAACGTCTGTGCCAATTAACTCAAATCCGACAGATCGATTAGCCGTACAGTCATCTCTTCATGGCTAAACAATATGGTCAACAAAGGTTAATCTCTAAAAGTGTACGAAGTTGTAGGCCAAAGTTCACCTTTAAGAGATTGCCATTTATTTTAGCAATTTATTTAATGACTTCAAGGTCATTACGGTTGAGTTGATAGAACATCACGCCTAGATAGTGTGATTCCCGGTTTTGAATCTTGTAGGCGACGTAGTTTATAATTCTTTGTAGTTCATCAGGTATATAGAAAACAGTATAATTTAGCCGTCGTGGTCTAGTGGTTAAGGAATCGGACTCACATGCCAGAGGTTGTGGGTTCGAATCCCGCATGGCCCTATATAAAGACTATAGGTTGGCGAAGGCAACGGGAGACCACTCCTGTAAATGGGCTCCTCCCCAGACATTGCTCACTCTGGCTGGGCAACAGGCTAAGCTCGATGCCGAGTATGCCACACACAAAAAAAGAGAAGACATAATTCAGCTAAACATAGGCTTTATTTAAACATACTGCATTTGCTTTAATCGCTCTTTTTTAGTACGAAGCTCCTAAAATTAAATTTCAAACACTTTTAACTTGTGCCGTATTCACTATTATATGTGTCATTTAATCAATAGGGATTTAGTGCTCTTACTATTTAGATGCTGACTGCTAATGGAATACTATTTCCAGCATTAGATAAGCTAAGATAACCGTGGGCATGTAAAGTCACTTTAGTGGAGAAATCAGATATATATTTTTCTAAATAAAGATAAGAGAAATACTACTTAATGATTAGTTTTAAACTTCAAATATTTATTTGTCTATTCAATCTATACAACCTATTAATCTCTGTACAGGAATAATGGATTACATGATATGATATACGCTAAGATAACAAAACAAAAGAAAATTAAAATACAACAACAAGCAGCAAAACTAAGCCAAAATGCCATACAAGGGCCAGGCCAATCAATATTCCGTTTACAGAAAATAAAATAAGTAGCTCTGATTATACCAGATATTATTGTCTTTATTTTCGAAATTGAGGTCCTTCAGCATAGTTAAAAAGGTTTTATTTTAACTTGCCATCCTACAAATTGCCTTACAATAATAATAATTTTGTTTTAAACTTCAAAAACGCCATTTATTTGTTTATTCTCATTTAACATTCTTACTGTTGTCGCCCGGCAAGCTCAGTGGGGACAGCGAGATTTCTGGGTGGATTTACATTGAAATAACAACTTCCACAACAGAAAAAAAAAGAAGAGTAATAAGAATTAAGAACGTAAAGAAAGAGCGCCTACATTTTAAAAATAGTCTAAAATCGCTGGGTCAGTCCAATGCTTATTCCTTCTGCAAAATAGATAATACGAT
>JAAAKL020004726.1:0-20436 GCA_010016065.2 Carybdea cf. marsupialis auct. non (Linnaeus, 1758) | reverse complement strand
TATATATGTGTGTGTGTGTGGGTGTGTGTGTGAACTGCAGAGGTCCCTTTCGTTTTCTTGCTATCCTTGTAAGATTTTTAAATACCCTACCATCCTAGCGTTCGATGTACGCGTATGAAAGAAACTTAACGAGCATGATTCTGACTCCAATTAAGGAAAACATCAATTGATGCTCAAACCTCAGTGTAAGATGGAGCTCAGACATTTGCTCCTTCCCCACAAAATGGTGGTGTGACTTTGTAAGTCTATACGCCTTCTAGAAATCCTTGTGAAAGGTATTTGATTTCCACATGTAGGAACAATGCTTCTTGCAAAATCGGAGGATACAAACAGAAAAGCGGATTACTCATTCCATTCTTCTATGCTCCTTTGCAAGATCCGCCGACATCAATAAAAAACGGGCGCAAATCTTACAGCTGCTTGTTCTATACATAACAACTTTTCAAGTAATAGGTTCCAGTACAATACGAATATCGCCATTTCCCTTCAAAAACTTTGACGTAAAGCTGTTAACTTTTACAAAAGTCCATTTACCGGAGTCCTATTCGGATAACATGCTGATATATTATGGATACGTAATTACCAGATAGAGGTCCATTTTAGACATCAACCGGTCCTTGATGGTTATTCTTGACACTGGTTGCCTTCATTTTATTGGATTCAACTCAGTGTCAATTAGTATTCTAAATGTCATTTCTATATTTTGATAATCTAAACATGAAGAGCAGCTGCACCTGCAGAGTATTTTGAATCTGCAAATGATGGAGTAGTTGAAGAGCTAGACAATTTCAAGTGAAAACATTATAAGACAAATCGTTTCATGTTATCCAAACTGCTTATGATACACACTGCAGCATTACGTAACTTGATAACAGCAAAACTAAGGAAAATATTTAGTAACACGACTTAACTTCCATTTAATAAATCTGTATATCTGGATTTGATTAAACTTTGTCTCTTCTGCCAAAAAGTAAATAAAAAAAGGCATTGCGCAACTTAATCGTTTTTCTTTAAAGTTTCTATTCATTATCCATTTTTCAGCTTCTCCATTATATCAATACTTAGTTTCCGTCGATGTTCCTCTAATAGATTCACTTGTGCATGTAGGAATTTATGAGGAGGGGGTCGGGATAGGACGTCATGAGGGGGAGAGCTCAAGGTATTACTTTGTGGAGCTCCTCCTCATAGAAAATTGAAAAATTTGATACTGAGAGTATCTTATTAGCCTACTTATGACGGTAATCACGGCCTAATATTCAAAATTAAAACTCGTTTCACCAAATTTTTATGATGCTATGAGTAGTTGTCATGGCCCAATTTCCCTGATGATATTCCACTGCTCAGGGGCAACGATGTTGTTCTAAAACTGAGTGGGGGTAGAGGGGACCAGTTAAATAGAATTGTGAAGAAATTTGACATCTCGTGATTGGATAATCACGAATTATTTTCGCGCTATACTTAACTAAAGGGAAACTACAGAAATTTAGTGAGGAACTCACTGCTGATAGATTACTTGTGATTACACACAAAAAGGTGGTTGACGTGAATATAGGGAAAGAGCCCCACTTTCGTCGTGGACCATGCCAAATAGAGCTTATAATTAAAATCCGAATCAAACGAGATAGTTTTCACACGATATTTTGGCAGGAATGCTCGTACCTCGTCACATTTTGTGGTATACTTCGGTCACAAATTTCCCTCAAAACTTACTGTCTATCCTGTATTTCATTAGATGTTCTACACAGCTATCAAAACAGAAAGGTGTTTCAGAAACTTGTACAGGGAACGAAATCTATCAAAATTATTTTTGTGACGTACTCTATTTAGAGCGTAGCCTAGTGCCCAGCCAGAGTGAGCAATGTCCTGGGGAGAGAGCAGATATAAAAGGGTAGTCTCCCATTGCCTTCACCAACGGATAGTCATTATATCAGGTTAAATGGGATTCGAACCCACAACCGCTGGCATGTAAGTCTGATTCATTAAAAAAATTGAACCACGGCGGCTCTCCCATCCATATTACAGTATGCAAAATGGATTTTTATTGTAGATAAAAGAAAGATTGCAATGACAGAAAGTACCGAGTCTTGACCCCAATGAAACGTCCTTTCTTTAGATCAGTTTTACGAACAAAGTCAATTGGTTGCACGACTAGCGGACTAAAAGTAATTTTTAAAGTCCTCTCTTCATGATGACAGTCCGCAACCCTCAATTTGCCCATCTCTCTCAAGTGGTAGAGTGTACGCCACGAGTCCGTTGGTCACGGGTTCGAATCCCGTTGATACTATACTTTTCCATTCTGTAATATCTTCTCAATTAATAATTTCAAATCCTCTCTTCCTAAGGAAACTTTGCAACCTTCGATGGGCTGTGGACCGATAGAAGAGCCGGATGGTAGTATTTCCATGGTTAAGTCACATGGCATAGAGACGATGGGCTCCATGATTGTCAATAACAAGGAGCGATGGCCAGCAATAAATAACTGGGAACTACAAAAAAAAAGTTACACTATTAACTGGACTCCCCCAGCTCATTTGGTAGAGCACACATCATGAACATATTGGTCACACGTTCGAACCCCAGCGGTGACATTATTACTATTTCTAAATTATCTTACCAAATAATAATAATAATCATAATGCTTAAATAATACAAATACTGTTCCTATAACTTCCATAGTAACTTCTATTATTCCCAATACTAGTGTAACTAGATGTCCCAACCATCACTACTACTATGTCTACTAATATGGCTACGTCTACTTCTATATAGCACAGTCACTGGAACACCTCGAAGTTACCAGGAGGATGAAACCCAGCGTTGGCCTCACGTACCATCATAGTGCATACTTTCATTTTCCAAAATTTTCAGAGGGGTTCCCCGCACCAAATTTCGTTGTCGAACTATGCTGTTGGGAAAGCAATTTCACGTTTACTGCCTACGCAGTTCCTAACAAACGTTTAAAAACCCCTTATTCTTCTCCTTCTAGCTTCTTGCTGCTCCCACACTTGAGTTGGATCGCTGTAATAGTCACTATGCAAGCAGCCTCGATCATTGGAATCAATATCACGTGCTACAATGGCACCAGAACGGACTTTACACAATTCACCCACCTTAGTTTTGGTCTCCCTTTGCTTCCCTTTCATGGGAGCCCATCAACGGCCTTAGCAAATTTATTTCAAGTTGCATCGGATATCTCGAACATGGATTCCCCTTACAGTATGTGAACAGACTCATTTCTATTATCAATGTAGAGCACTTACTTAATGATGCCAAAAGGCTCCTCGTCAAGGTTAACTTTGATGAATAAAACACGCAAAGGATCCAAAACGACAGAGCAAAACCTGATGCAGTTCTGCATCAAAGAGATACGACGGCTGATAGTGAAATATGATTGATTTAAAACAAGAATCAGTCTTGAAATGGAAAGAAGCACTGGAAAGTATTTTTGTAAATGAACTTAGAAGGGCTAGCTTCAGTAGCCGTAATATAAGTTAATTTGTTAAAAATATGTTATAGGATTTTCTTCCAGTTCAAGAATAATTTTTGTTTTCGATTAACTTTTCACAACTACACCGTTGAGTGTAAGTGCTTAGAACTACATATGTGTTTATAACTTTAACCTTCAACATCTCAAAGTCGCTATTCTGTTACCAGAGAGCATCTACAAACATACAAAATGTAAGGAAGAGACGAAAGGACTGTCTTTCGTCTGATAAAGTTAGCATTTAAAGTATATGAATAGTTAACTAATAGATTAAGCGAAGTGTTAAAACAAAACATTTCCCCATGAACATAATTAACACACCACACCTTGTGTTATACCCACTATCCATTCATGTATCAATCGTTCCTTAACAATACTTAGATTTAGTCAGGACGTCCCGGTAGCTTCTTACAGCACCCTTTCCCTTAATTATAGCTTATATGTACTATATTATCAAACTTTTTGGTCTATTTCAAAGTGTTTAGGCCATGAATATGAAAAGCGATGCTTGAAAAGACACAATTGGGCAGTGTTCGTAATCATAAGATAGCATGACTGTTCCTGATAATCAAATACCTTCCTCTGGAAGTAGTCGAGTGTTGGACGTGACGCCCATGACTATTCTTAAGAAAATCACTTTGACCCGAGGGTCAGAGTTTCAGAGTTTCGGAGTTTAACAGAGTGCATGAGCTATAGACTTTCAGAGTTCAGAGTTGCATTACTAGTTTATGTCAAAAAATATGGAGAACAAAGATGAACGTGTCTTACATAGATTTCAGTTCCGACAAGATCTGTTAGTACTGTTCAGTACATACCCTTCGTGCATTGTATGATAACATAGATAGAAAGCTTGTCTCAGTGTGATATGAGATATGAGTGGATCTTGGCAAATCCATCAAGACCTGAAGGCAAAAGAAAACAAGACCAATCTGATGGAAGGGGGCGGCACAACATTTTCTGCCCAAAACTTAGATCTGGAATATCCGAGCATTTTAAATTTGGCAGTTTCACGTTACATTTTTGTTTCTATTAAAATAACCTAATACTGGTATGTCAAATATAAATTACCCACTTCTTGCAAAAAGATGAATGGTTTTTGCCTTAATTACAACTTTCCAGACATTTTAGGTGAAGAGTACACCCTTTGGCCCCCGTCCCGCATTTCTATGACAGGATGTTTGTTGATGGCATTGTTTGAGTCATAGCTGTTCCTGCAAGGGGTGGTAACTAGAACTAATTCGGTATAAGTATAAGTTAACATTTTTAATGATATCATCGAAACTTTGTCATTGTATAGAAAATTATGTATTGTTTTTCTAAATTGTTTAGAATTGTCCTTAATTCGTGTCTCGCCTAAAGCACAACAGATTGGTTGTTTGAGGAATTGTTGTCTTTTCTTACAATCGGTAAAAAGCTCAGCAAGGATCAAGGACGTTTGCTTTACTTCCGAAAGTAGATAGTTCTTTCCAGTGGCGGTTATGGAGGATGCGGGGCCATAGGCCGAATAAAGTTTTCAGGACTCTATAACGTCATGAATCGCAAGACGAGTTAGTTACGATAGTGCTGGAGGCACACTGATTCCTACATTGGGTATAATTTTCAATTTTCCACTACTTGGACGGGACTCAAGTGGGTAGATACACACAACAGCTTCCTTTGCATTGGGAAGTGCCGGACTTCAGACCATGGCCCATGGCACAGTCGGCCACCCCTTGAATACCACAAATAATTTTTCATTTTCAATGTCATAAACAACATTTTTTGCCTATAAAAATGTAGCCCTAACGATCTAGCAGTTCTTCTTTGACCATTGGATGGTGGCGCTAAGTAGGAAAGAAAGATCTGAGCATTGATAAACCATGTTTCGAAAGACTAACAAACAGTTTACTGTTATAGCCTGTGCAAAATGTTTTTGGTAGTAGTTGCAGATATCATGAAAGTGTGATATTACGTAACAACAGCAACAACAAAAAATTCTACTGCAACAATATCAACAACAATAAAAAAGTCACTTCAAGCGCTCTCTGTGCGCCTGTGCAAAGACTGTAAACAGAACCAGATTAATGTCCCGAACACTCTCGGTATTTGTCGTCAGCCAACAACAGAACAACATTTTTGCGTATAAAAATGTAGCCCTAACAATCTAGCAGTTCTTCTTTGACCACTGAATGGCGGCGATAAGTAGGAAAGAAAGATCTGAGCATTGATAAACCATGTTTCGAAAGAAAAACAAACAGTTTACTGTTATAGCCTGTGCAAAATGTTTTCAGTCGTAGTTGTAGATATCATGAAAGTGTGATATTACGTAACAACAGCAACAACAAAAATTTTTACTGCATCAACAACAATAAAAAAGTCACTTCAAGCGCTCTCTGTGCCCCATTGCAAAGACCGCAGACAGAACCAGATTAATGTCCCGAACACTCTCGGTAGTTGTCGTCAGCCAACAACAGAACCCGAACTAGGTAGATACGTTCTTAGATACTTACAAAGAAACTTGACGTAGCTATCCATCATGCTTTAAACGATAATTACCTTCATGGCATAAAGAATGATAATTGCAAGCGTCATTCAATGAGGTAGGCATTTACTGTCATATATTCACCAGTTTATGTCTGTCTACATTCCTCATGTTCATCTGCTGTCACGTGCCAGTTAACCTACACATTTATTGCTTTATTTCAGACAGAGTTGGCGGACTGCCCAAGTTGCCATCATCAAGCTAATTAGGGAGCCCACTAGAATCATTGCATGTAAAGCAAAATCGTATGCTACGTGCCATTAACAAGATGAATAATGCTAAGGTTGAAACCACCATATTCTTTACAGAAATCTTTTCAAAGTTACTTCATGTTATAATAGCTTTCTCTCTAAATCTGCCTTATACTGCAATAAGATGTCAATCAATCAGACTTTTAACGCTGATGCACCTTGACTAAAGAAGGTCAACAAATTAGCCATCAGTATATAAAGAGCTATGTCACGTGATACCTGTGGTATGGGAACAGTGACACATTTATTGGCAAGCTAACTTGGCTATGGTCCAGGGCCAAAGGCATCACTTGACAATTTATTTAGGTGTGAGAGAGGAGGTACGTTCTGACCAGTTGAACAGGGCGTGACCATTGTTTCATTCAATAAATAATGAATTTTGAAATTGCCCGAAAGGTTGAATAACCATCTATTAAATGCTCATATCGAGATTGCTTTGTCTTGATTGCAACTTTTAACAAATGGATTATTAATCCTTTACTATTTTGGAACCAAAAGTTTTGCGGGGCGAAGGTTCTACGTTGCCCGCAAGTGTCGGTCACTATTCAGGGTTTCATGTGTCTCTGGGTTTCATTGCCAAGAAAAAGATAAAGTGTATGTTTCTTCCTAGATAACTTTACTACTTACCTATGGCGAACAGTCACCTGTCTGTTCGAGTGGTCCCATATTAACGTGGTTTGAAGTAAGTTAGAAAGAGAATATATCCGCTGGATGGAATTCACTGCCTCCAGACCCTCCCCTGTACGTTTTTTGACCGAACTGCATTATGATGTAAGTTCACAAACTTCACTCGGCCCAATACAAAGCATGTCCAAAATCGTCAATGTGCTAAGAAAAAATCTTAAAGAGTGAAGTGTAGCTTGCCTTACATGAATCAGAATGGGAATGATACTGATTTGTGCCCATTTGCCCCTACATTTACGTATCTCTCGTCAATCATCTGATATGTTAAAAAACGAATTAAAACTTTAGAAGCAAGAAGGAGTGTAGGGAGAAGTTTAAAAAGAGATGTAAATGAGATGAATATGTAGACACCTGTTAATTTTCACAAACATATCATGTGCGGTTACGATAGAAAGAAATAGAACACCTTGTTTTGTGAAGCAAGCACGTAGCATGGGGGGTGCCCTCAAATAGCTATACGTACAAGTGGCAGACTTTGAAGACGATGGGCTTTCGAGAAAATTCTTGACTGGCACGTTAAAGAATAAACAAGGATGCAATTCCATTAAGATCGCTGTAATTATCTTTAAGTGTGGTGTGTCTACGTGCCACAAGTATTTGACTAATGATGATCTACTATTGTCTACTTGCCCACGACCAGAAAGAATTATTTGTAAAGAGCATTGTAATATTGTGTCTCTACAACAGTTGGGGTTGACAGATAAAAAGGCATTGGAACTTGCACGACAAGCGCTTTCAAACAAAGAGAAACGTCATTTCCTCCCTGTAGAACTCCGAAGGATAATTGGCAATGAGTGCATTGTGATTTTAACCCCTGCAGTGAGGAAAATAGAAAAGCATGACTTCACCAAAACGTAACGTTTCGAACGGTATGTTGATTCTGAAACGCATTCATAGTTGTTAGAAAAATAGGAATGGATTACAAAATGCACCTGTGGTAATAGGCATCCTGGCATGAGAAGACTGTTACATAAGCCGTCAAGTCTCTTTCTTTTATTTAAGTATCGTATTATGGTTTTATTAGGAGAATGGGGTGCTCTAAATGTAACATGATAAGGAGAATATTCATGAGATCCTCAATGTTACCCCAATATAACCATATTATTATCTCCATATCGATTCCTTATGATTATTTTCTGTCAGGTTCTTACTCTCCATCAGCAATATGCTTCTTGAGGACTACACTGCCCCCGAATCAGGTTGCACTAGTAACAGGCGCCAACATGACCATGGAAGGACTGCCATCCGCCCCATCATGCTCTCCATAGCCCATTGAAAGTTAGAAAGTGTTCTAACTACATTAGCTCCTGATACTCCACCGATGGAATTGCATCCAGTATTTTGGAGACCAGGCTCACCGTGCCATGTGACTTGACCATGCAACTATAGAAAAATGAACTATATTATCACTGGGTTACCATAGCTCTGCTGGCGGAGCAGCACGCTGTGAATTTATGGGTGCTTGGTTCAGATCCCGTTAGTGACATTTTCACTTTTCTCTAGTATCTCTCCAAACTTGATATTTCCAAATCCTCTCGGGTCTTTAACACTCTTCTACTGAAAATATGGGAATTACCTTAGGGACGGGGGAACAGGGGGCAGCAGGGGCCATGCCCCCCAAAGAGTTACCAAATCTCTTTTTTCCGTGGCCACTTTTTAGCTTTATCAAAGTTGAAATTGATTGCGACAGACATTGTGTCACATTCACAACAAAATATGCATATTAATACACACAACAGATTTTGCTTCTGCATACTGTGGAACGAGAAAAAGTAAATATGAACCCAGCCTACTTGCCCCCCCCCCAATCTCCTTCACCTTCCCCCGCCGCTGTACCTAATGAACAGTTAGATACCTGATGACGATCTTAGAGTGAATCTCAGAGTAGTATCGAAAGTCCAGACTATTCCTTGTAGCTTTACTTTACACGTACATATACGTATGCCATACAATAGTAGTAAAACTAAATGATAGTAATATTAACTACAATCATGAAAAAACCTTTATCATGATACAGATGAAAGAACTGCTATTTAGACTTGAATAGACATAATTGAACAATGATATGTCTAAAAATATTTTCTCGACTATTTGGAGAATAGAAATCGAAAGGAAAAGATTGGTTGGAGTTTCTAAGCTACACGCGAGACTATTTTAAAAAGAATCTCCGAAGGTTTGTGGATTTATAACTAGTAGTTTTCCTTGCTAGCGTCCTTCTTGAAGCTGCAACGCTGTGCCTTTCCTTTAAGATGCGAGTGCAATACAAAGTCTCATCTACAATCTGTGTAAATGTCTGCGACCCCAAGAGCGCTTCATTCTTGTTACGGGATGAGGGGGTTTACCGAATTCACCTTGACCTTCTAAACGCCCTACATTCAAGCATTAAGTTCACTCCAAGTTGTCATCTTTAGCCACTAACTTTTGAGATGATACAGTTACAAAGCTAGGCCCTACCCTTGTTACTGACCTATACATCAAGCCCACAGACACTCACCTATATCTACATGCACTCTCCATTTCCAGGGTGATACCTGCAGAATCTACATATCTAAATCCGTTTTACATTTTATGAACACTGAGACTGAAATTTTGAGTTATGATAAATATTAATACTAACTTAACTTGAAAAAGTTTTTATTTATTGAAATTTAGAGTTGGAAGCTAGAACAAATATTGACATCGGATGCTACAATAAACGGAAGAATCAAAATGGTTGCTGATTTGGTGAAATTCAATATTTCTTTGGAAGAACAAGATGGATTGGAAGAGTTATATTTATTGACGTTTGACTACCTGAAGATCTTCATTGTAAAATATTCAAACTTTATGAAAGAATTTTTGTTTGAAAATTAGGAATTTATAGTGCTACCTCTTTTATTGTCCATAAAGACATAATAAAGTTAATTGTTTTCCTTTGGAAGTCTAATTCACATTAAATTATGTATCTGTTTAAATCGATTGTTCTTTTTGTGGAAATACTTGCAGCTGTCCGATAAGCATCAATGTCAACTTGAAGCATAAGAAGTAATAACCACTAAGGGCTCTTATGAAATGAAATTATGTATGCCATGTTGGTTTAGATGTGGGCAAAAACTTACATCTATTTTTAAGAGTCATCAAGGCAATTGCGAGATTTGTTCCTACTACAGGACTTATAGAACTGCTATCATCGATAGTTAACTTTATTGTCCTCTACTCACATTCATGTCTATCATTGAGTAGTCAAGTGATCGTTGTTAGAGCATGGGACACATATAAAAATGACTTGTCTTAGAGTGTGGAAAATATAGAAGTGATTGCATAATTACATATTTATGGGAACCCAAGACTGTTTACAAAAAACGACAGCAAGTCTTCGCTTTGAAGCTTCTAGAGTGCTACTACTTGGAGATCGACGGTTATTGCCTGTTTTCAATACATTTTCAATGAATATAAAAAAATAACCTGGCAACAATGACAGTCTGTACCTATCAGGACCATTGCACCTGTCGGTTTTTTAAAATGTAAGTCTATTTAACATTGTAGGATTTTCATGTACTACCGTTGAACAACATGAACGATTTTATCACTTCTGGACAGACAACGGCGCCGCTTCAAAGTCGGTTAAGACGAGAGAGATAAAGAAGAACAATAATTTCACCTGTGGCTAGCAGGTTGACTTTCAGTTGTTTGGTTGGCTTTGAAGCTCATGATCCTTTGCTGCCATTATTCAGTGTTGTGGCGCTGTTTCTGGAGGTCAGATGAAATCCACAACGCGAATCTAATGTGATCAACAAGGGGAATAAAGCAGGTGTTAAGTCTGGTTTACTATTTCTATCTCCCAAATACAAATATTTCCTTTGATTGAGATACAATACTGTCCATAGCATTTATTTTTGTAATGCAGATGTTAAAAAAGGAGCAACGTGGTTTGTTTCTGGTTGCCGATAGTGTGAATAAGCTGGGATAGCTTGAGCGTGGACCAGAATTCTAAAGCCGAAGGTCGACTGCTACCCTACAATCAACTATCATTGATGCGCCAATGGTACGATTATTCATAGCATATCACCAGCAGCAACCTATCTGATAAAAAGAAATACTTAACAGCTGAACAAGATTTTCTGGAAGACAGATGACATAACGGATCAAGTCTGAGCATATCATTACGTTAATCATGCCAACTTGATCATGAAAATGAAAAATGAGAAAAGGAGATAACTTGGTGAAATAAGTAATTAAATATTCAAAATGAGTGACTTTGAGTTAATAAATCAATCACATTGGCTTTGATTTCGGCTAACGTACGGGACCTTTTCCTTAGGCTAGTGTCCAGCATATTTACAGCGAACTAGCAATAACAGGAAGGCGAGTGTGCTAGGAGCGTAAACTTTAATCTAAGGGAAAATAAGCATTTTTGGTTGTTGGTTAGTGTCTAGGTATCCGTGACCTTAATTAACAGTATCAATCTCAAACGTGTCTTGTTTACACCTGAGATCACTGTACTGAACACAGGTTACCTCATTTTAGCTTTGGGGGTCAGTGGCCTGGAGGCTGTAAATGATTATTTCGCCATTGCAGTCTTGTGTGAGCTAAAAATGGTGCTTATTAAATACAGATTCACTGTTCCAATGATCGAATACAAAGTACCTCTATACTTGAGCTTTATTCACAGTTTTTATCACAACAAATCATAGGTTAGTCAGATCTATAGTATTTCTGCATAGCACCTTAACGTTTCCTCACATTCGGTATTCTTCATAAGTTTTATAATTATGCGTTACTAGTATCAGTGACAGAATACATTATGGTGGCCTAAAAGACTATCCCGATGTAAATTTCCTAGTTTGTACCTAGCTCGAGGTTAGGGAAGGTAATACGTCCTCTGTCCCTCTTGCTAGGTTTGCGCCGTCTTCATTAACAGTAAAGAGCTCTTAAAATTCTTCTAAGACTTCGCTCGCAAATGATTTATCGTATTTAAAAGCTATGGTAAAAGACAACGGTAACCCGATGAAGCGTATTGATAATGTTGTACACTTTCACATAGATACATTTTCTGTACCTAAACAATTGGGGCCTGACCGTTAGATAGGGAAACAATTAGAGCTATTTGCAGCTACAAGTAAGTACATGATTACCTGCGAGAACAAGAAGTGTGCCAAACATTGCTTTTAGCACCAGGTGATGTCTTCAGCTAAGAAGGATGCGCTGTTCTATACCGAGAAAGGTTAATGTTATTTATAATGTCGATGGCGGTGAGGAGTATACGACGTAGGACGAACAACGCACGTTCCACTGAAAGAATAAGTCAGCATGTTACAAGAATGTGACGCAAGGCAAGCAAGAGTATGTAAAGAGAAGTGTAAGAGACAACTATTACACAGCTTTTTCTCGTCGATGAAGGCTCCCACAGGAATTTCTCTCCGAACTCCTTCGTTATGCTACAACAAGCCCTCTCCGAGGGTTACGTCAAAGTTCTGGAAATAGTATATATTAAGTTTACAAAGCCTGAAATTTGCCGCCACAAACAATGTTATGCTACTCCTAATTTTGCTTCGTATTTGATAGCAAACTACAGCATACGTGACCCAACCGAGTTCGATACTTAGGTCATTATGATGAAGCACTAAGTTGTCAAGAGATGGTTGCAATTCAGCAAAGCTATATGGCACTCTGATTCTAGGTCTTCCTCTCCTTTTCTTTCCATTTCCTTCCTCCCAAAGGACACTGGTAAAGGTTGCACGCTTCACAACCGTGGGAAATTGTTGTGATCCTTATATGGCTCTATAACTTTCGATTCTGGTCACATTCTTGTGAGCTCTGCTGCAGAGCAAGACTAGCATTGCGAACCGGGCAGTCAACCTCACCAACAACAGCAACTCTTATAAAAGCAGTTCTGCAAAAGTAATTTGACCTTATTCGCTGCATTTAGTCACTCCTAGCCGATGGTAACAATTAACGCAATATAAAGATCTGCCAGAGCTGGCTGGTTCCTAACTTTTTCGTCTCCCTTTTTTGTTTTGCATAAATGATTAGGCCACAGTCCTTGCAAGAATGAAAGAACTTGTTAATATGGAGTTTGAATATCTGGTTCAGAGGGAGTGTGGAAGGCAATCATTTGAATTCCTGGAAATAGGAAGTGAAGGATGTCCGTGGTAACTTTTGATTTTGTATGAGGCCTCCACAGCTTAAAGACTAATCAGTCTGTGCAGTACGTGCTGCCGATGCTCATTTCATGTCATTTAAAAGATCATCCAGCGCAGCTGAGAAAATGACACGGAATAAACTAGGAGCAAGAATACAGCTCAGCCTTACTGCCTTTAAAATGGGAATAATTTGGATGTCTCCATGTTTTCTTGAACTCTAGCCAGCATGCCGTGGTAAAGTGTCTTCATGAATTTTCTTGGCAGCCGTAGTTTGCCATGATTCTCCGACAGCCTGTTCTTCTTACAGCATCAAAGGTTTCTGTCGATTTGATATAGAAGGATAGGTCTGCTATATGTTCCTGAGGCTCTCCTTGATATTGCATAGTATGAACAATGTCGGTAGCCCCACGACCCACGTCAGGATGGGTGATGAGACAATTTAGCAGAGCTCTAAGACAAATCCTCCTTAGGGTAGAAGGGAATAAGTCTTCATGATGCTTATTACATCGGGTTTTATTGCGTTTGTAAACATCAGCGAGGGGAGTTATCTTTACCGTTTTTTGAAACTTCTTCATGCTGCCATGTTATCTGAAAAAGCACGAGAACCTGCACATCACCATCTCCTTTATACATTTGCCCTTGCATGGCATCTGATGTAGGCCCTCTTCTACTCAATGAACCTATCAGTGATTGTGGGTGGTCGATTCAGTACGCTGACAAAGTGGCAAATAATATCATCTCATAGTCTCTGAATTATCTTCACTGAGAAGTTGCAATGAGCTCGAAGTGGTAGGAACATAGACTTGTTTCAGGTCTTTACAGATTTTTGTTATGTTTCTTCATTCTGCAAAGCTCTGAACCTTGTCAACTTTGTTCCTCAATCAATGGCCTATAAACAACGCAGCTTACTTTGGATAATGCTTCCAATCTTTCATCTAGAGTCTTTCTTGGTTGTTGACTACGTTTTTAGGCCTTTATGTTTTCCCTCTAGTAAAATCAGGATTTCTGTTCAATACTGATCGGGACAGTCGCTTTGCCTCCTAGTTATAGATCCACTCCATGGCAACAATCTACACAATCTCATGATGTTGAGACTATGTTGGTTCCATATCTTGGTTTTTCAACATGGTAGACCCTAAGCAGATTGTCGATGTTGCAACGTTTGAATGGTTTTACTCCTTAGTGCGTCCCTGCATGAACATGAAACGTGAACCTGGGGACAATGTGGCATTGCTCGGTCCAGCGTGTACATCGCTCATGGCTGCATGCATTAGTGAGTCTTACAAATAAAACAGTCATATGGATGTCAACATTTAAAACGAGGGTGGATTCAAGATATCTGATGCCATTTCGAAAGATGGAAGTTGCTGTTAGAATGAGAATATCATGCCCAGATAAGATGTAGGCGTTGGCCTCTGCAACTGCAAGCCAAGCCTTCCGAAATTACTACAGACTCTTGCTTTGACGTCACCAAGAATGATGTGCTTGACATCACAGAGAACAGCACTAAAATATTGCTTCATTGCATTCTTCATTAAGGTTTTCCTTGATCGCTTTGGAGTGGTCATGGCGGAAGCCTATGATTTGACAATGGTGGAAAATGCGGAGTCTAACAATCCAGATAACAGAGGGTAGCACAATTTGCAATGTACTCATAATTTGCCTTACTGTATTATACCCTTTGTGCTTCTTGGGACTAAATGATGACAACATTAAAAATCCTAAAATTGATAAATTGTGGGGCATGGAAAAATCAAAAGTATGGCCCTATTTGTTGCAACTGCAAAGTTTTGCCACTAAAACTACAAGAGAAATAATAGTTGATTACCATTTATTTTCAATGACGTCACTTCACTTCTATTCTCTTTAATAATTCAATCGTACCTTGTCCATTTGCTTCCCGCGTGTTATGTATCTTTCAAAATCCATGAGAAAGGGAGATCACTTTTACACATAGAAGGTCGCTGCTACGAGCTATAAAGTGATGAGGTCACGCCTCCACCGTTCTTTGAAGAGCTATTCATTAAATCGATAGAAGCTGCAAGATGTGGTATTGAATTCACCTTCAACGATGAGATGTAGAGACAAAAGAATAGGATAAAAATGTCGGAGACTTTCGTCTAACATTAGCAAATACTGTTGTTGCCTTTAAAGAATCTGAACTTTTTGATTCCTCAAAAAAGCCAGTTGTTCAACGTCTACGTAATTGGCATTATCGTCGCCTTTAACAATGTGATTGAATGGGAGCATTTTTCCAGACAATTGAAGCATTTGCCCCAGGCATCAATATTCAACTTTTAGAAGGATCTAAATACCTCCCTGTCGCTCCCTAATGTTTTCTGGAGAAGGCTGACAGCAAATTCATGGCCAGTAAATAAAGAACACCTACATTTTCTAGTCTGTGTATTTAATAAACTTCATTTTGGCCTAAACTTCACATAGTGAATCTTATCAACTGTTCAAATGAAAAGCTAAGTCTAAATACGATTCACTGGAGCAAAGTATCTTTCCAATGCCGGTCCAGAGGTGGCTATAGACAACAGATGCGTAGAAACGAGGAGCGGAAAGGGTTGGTGCCCTGAGTAGCACCTCTGTACCTTGTACCTCTGAATAGTAAAGAAAAGTGTGCCTTTGCTACAGATGTGAGAGCGAAGCATGGAATGTGGTTATTTGGTTTGGTTTTTAGCGAGTAGAACTTGTGTCGTCTCGAACTCGGCGATATATACTGACATGCCGAGAGAAAATGTTCCTCAATCAGACAACCAGTTAAACAATTTGATTTTGCAATGAAAGATTTGTTCTGCTTACAGAATTCTATTTAATTCTAAAAACTACCACGCCACTCATGTGAACACACCCATAGATTGAATACTGTCACAATTTTGTAACAAAGAACGGTTTAGGCTAAAAAACTGTACTGGCTTGAGTAAGTTTTACTTCGATGTGGCACCTACATTTACAAAACTATAAACGGGCATCTCAGAGCTGTGGATTCGGGTGAAAAGATTGTCGGAAAGAAAATAGAGTCAAATAGCTGCAAAGTTGTATGCTAATTGTTTTGTCTTTTCAAGGTTGGTTATGGTGGCTGCACGGCTTTGAGGCTAGTTTACAGGATTAAGCATGCTTCTCCCTTTATTCACCAAACTTCAACTTCTAAAAAGAAACAACCACATTGATTCATCAAGATCAATACCATTGTTAAGAAATGTGACTTTTCCATACCGTAGCACATGTTCAGAAGTCAAGACTGTGCTAAAAAGTTCACAAACGATATTTTCCGTAGCATAGGAATAGCTAGGCCTGCATTTCATTGCGCTGTTCTTGAGTCAGTCTACCTAAAGGCAAGAAAATATTGGTTTTCGCAAACCAAAATAATCTGAATTTTCGTCAATGCACTAAGCTCTAGAGGACACTGATTAATTGGAAAATATAGCATGGACCAGGCTGTCCAACCTCTGGTATAGGCAAACACGGATATCGCACAGGTTTCTTTCTTTTCCTATCCGTATTTCATACTGAAGTTTTGGGCTTTTAGACTGGTAGACGAAAAAAGGCCCAAAGATATCCCTGTAATTTCCTCCAAATTTGACTTTCTGCATCAAAAACTCATTTAGCTACTTTACGTGATCCTTTTACATTTACTAGCTGTGCTTTTCCTTGTTGGTAACATTTCCAGTTATTTGTCAACTGTCTCTTACGAATAGAGATCTCATTATGATAAGCGAGTTTTTAACTACTATAAACTTTAACTATTATAAACCCCTGTATCATGATGTTTGAGTTGAGTAATGATTGCAATACAGTAAGAACTGAGTTTCGTGATTGTGTTTGAAATTTGACAGCTTCTTATACGTCCAGGAGGCTGCGAAGATTTCATAAGGATACTTGGACCTCTCCTTTTGTTTCATCTATTGTACCACCTACATTTTTACTTGTACATTAGTGAAGTCGACTAACTTAAGATAAACTAAATTCGAATAAAAGCATGTGAACGATTTCGTGAATGAAGTAGATATATGAATGCCAGTAAAAGAGAGAAGTCTTAGATTTTAACGGACTAGTTATAATCGATCCAAACATTTAGCGAGCTCGCAAAAGTAAAAAGTACAGAATAACAATAAGAAATTTGTTGTTAAGCGTCCTAGTGAAATTCTTCATGGAAGTTCTTGTCGAATGTTAAGACGGGAATATCAACCGAATTAGATGATTGCAAGTAGTTTATAACTTTTGGGAGAAGACTTGGAATTTTCCACGTTTACTTTAGTTTATGTCCTTCCATTATTAATCTTACCACTGCTCAGTTGGTACGCATGTAGCTTTGTCTTGCACGTAAACATCCCTGTTGTCTTAAACACACCAACTCTTCTTTTTCCACTTCTTTATCTCCATCTTCATCCTCATCTTCATCATTATCTTCTTCTGCTGCTGCTTCCTCGTCCTCTTCATCTTCTTTATCTTCATCGTCTTTATCATCATAATCTTCTTCTTCCTCCTCCTCCTCTTCTTTTTCTTCTTTTTCCTCTTCTTTTTCCTCTTCTTCTTCTTCATCTGCTTCAGCTTCATCTTCATCATCGCCATCATCATCATTATCGTCATCATCATCATCATCATCTTCTTCTTCTTCTTCATCTTCTTCGTCATCTTCTTCTTCTTCTTCTTCTACTTTTCTTCTTCTTCTTCTTCGTCAACTTCATCATCATCATCATCATCATCATCATCTTCTTCTTCTTCTTCATCTTCTTCGTCATCTTCTTCTTCTTCTTCTTTTTTCTTCTTCTTCTTCTTCGTCAACTTCATCTTCATCATCATCATCATCATCATCATCATCATCATCATCATCATCATCTTCTTCTTCTTCGTCTTCTTCGTCTTCTTCTTCTTCTTCTTCTTCTTCCTCTGTTTCTTCTTCTTCTTCTTTATCATCTTCTTCTAACTTCTGAATAGTAGAAATAATATAGTAATTTGTTGATATTTGTTGTCAGGATTGTTGATAGTATAATGAGAATAAATCATAAAAGTTCAAAAAAATTCACAGGCATGGAAGATTTAACACTTTTTGGTCGGAAGTCATATGTGCATCAGTTCCAGTCGGTTCGACTGCGTTTTCAATATACTCCACGCAGCATTTTGATAGCAGATCCGCAGATTGTTGAAATTCAGGGACTGATTCAAAACATTATCTTATACTAAGTCTATGATAACCAAATGACTATCTGATTATACGAAACATCAAAAAACAGCATGATCTTAGTACTGCTCTCGCAAAAACACAGTAGAGTAATTTGAAAATCATCTTACCATTTACCACCACATATAATCCAGGAAATTTCTACATCCCACTGAATTTTTGTGTTAGATGTCATATTACTTTGCACCAAGCTAATATGAGCAGCAACAAAGATATCCACGACAGGAAAGAAGTACTTGATATTGTGTCCAACTCAGGTTTTGTTTACAATGAGAATATAGCAAAGACGTTTGTAATAATCTCGCCCGGTAAATAATGGGATACGTCTTTTCTAATAAAATACCGGAGATAGACAAATGTAAATTGTAAGTTTTTTTATCATTATTTCACTTTTTCTTAACAAGGTAAGCCCCCTGTCGTTTCAAAGTTATTGTTCATCGTATGCGTTTGACTTACCGTTGATACATATAAGTATTGAACGGTGTCCCATAAGATTTGCTTAAAGCAAAGACTCCATCTTATACTACGCAACATCTAGTTTGTAATCATATTGTTTGTTACCCTTCCACGATTACTATATGTCTGATGAATGATAGTGATCCAATATTTAGTTGTGTAATGTAGAGGTGTAACGGCCATAAGAAAATTCATCGTTTAAGGAAATTCCTATACATTTTCTGAATAGTAAAACCATACATAAATACATGTCAAGTAATTTTCATCTAAATTCAAAAAGTTCTACACTCCCTTCTTTTCAAAGTGGCATACTCATTAAGTTATCGACCATAAAATGCCTAGCTATGTTGCTCTTGACAAATCCTAACAAACGTAGACCATTCCACCAGTACGAGCTTCTGTAGCTTTAATATAAGTTCCCAATTTTAACCTTTTATTTATTTTCTTTATCTTTAATCAGAACCAACGCTCACACGCCTTTTTTCTCATGCAATGGCTATGAAAACAAGTTATCCTTCTTGCTACAAAAAACTCTCGACGTGTTTATGAAGGAACGTGTTCCAGACCCTGGAATCGCATGCCCATAGTTTCAAGTCGTTCTTCCATGGCCACCAGGGTGGTCGAACTCCTAGTACATAACAATCCAGTAGTCGTAGCCTTGTATACAAGGTCATGATTGACTTCCAAAGAAAGCTATACATTTTTGTCTAGACCTCTTCTACTATGGATGCTCTCTTTACGATTTGTTTGTCACACTTGCCATTCGAAGGCATCCAGCTTCCTAGATAGCTGAACCCATTAACTTTCTTTAGATTAGATGCGTGAATAATAATGATAATAATAATGAAATGATAATGATAATAATTTTTTCTATAGCGCTATACAGCTAATCTTTCATTGCGCTTAACACTCATGCAAATTCTACAAAGTAGACAGTGGTGGACTACGATTAAACTAAAGTAGAATTGATACTGCTGAAAATGATGATTTAAATGGCTGAAAAACCTTATCATGCTTAAAATCCAACTTATGTAAAAGGCTCACAAATATATGCTTTCTTAAAATCATGAGTCTATAGCTGACTGACTGATTCTAAAAGTGCTAATCGACTCAGAGTTCCTGATTGTTATAGGTAGTTCATTCCACAGTTTCGGAGCTGCAGTGAAAGTACTGAAAGTACGGTCGCCATATGTCCTGAGTATGGTATTTGGAATGTTTAACAGCTTTTAGTCAACAGAGCGGAGGGTCCGTGACATGACATAACATGACATGACAGTAGACTGGATATGTAATCTGGTGCTAAACCATTAAGTTCTCTGTACACTATGAGAAAAACTTTGAAATCAACTCGGAACCTAATAGGCAGCCAGTGACGTTTGATATAATATGCAGAAAGAGTCTTCTGCTTAGCAACACGGAGGTATTTGCTTTCCTTGCATCTGATGACTAACGTTTCAATTATAAATCCTCTCTTCTCGAAAACACTTTTTACCTCTTCATGGGTTTTGGCGAGATGATGGGCCGAGTTACACTCCTTTTATAGTCATGTCACATGGTACAAACAGGGTGGCTTCATGTGCGTAGAATGTACGTAGAACTGGATGTCGATGTTCAAAGTGGATGATTTGGAGCTAATGTAGCAACTAGAGAAAAATCAAGTATGATATTGCCGGCTTTCACGCAAGTCATGTAAACAATCAGCAGCAAAAAGTAATTTGGTAACATGTTTC
>JAAAKL020004725.1:0-15000 GCA_010016065.2 Carybdea cf. marsupialis auct. non (Linnaeus, 1758) | reverse complement strand
AAATTTGTAAAGGGCACAGACAACAGCAAAATGATCACAAAGGGTATGATTTTCCTATGCATAAGTCAGAAACATGAAAGTATATCTTTTATTTCCCAACTTAAGCTATGATCATCTAATTTGAACTGTAATTACTCATGACATAGTGTCATAATAGAGTTTGTAGTCCACGTGAATCTTTTGTCTGTTTGATTTCCTCTTCCTGTGATTACTAACTTTTGTCCTACTATAACTTCCAATGAAGCACTAACACACGATTCTTAACCACTCCCTGATTATTCTTAGCCGATCAAATTGATATATTGTAATTAAGCGGCCGTTCATTGTCTTGTAAATTGTATATACATTAGAAATGTTGTAATGTGTGAAGAGTGGCTGAGAAACTGTGAAAGAGATCACAGTTCCTCCAATAGATAAAAGTCAAGGATATAATTGGTTTACTGACAGCGAGTTGCTCTACCCTGCGCTACTCGCGACAGCGATGTTACAATAGTGCGTTCATGAAAAATAGGCATATCCTCCTAGGTATGCTACTTAAATAACAATAGGACATTATAGAGAAGCCTAACGGTATCAACTGTAGAAAACGAGTTCGATTGGCAAACGCTTACTTTCACCTGGAATCTTTCCCTACTTCTTCTGAACTTGCAGCCTGAATCCACCCAATCGTGTTCCGATATACAATTTATACCTTGATTAAGACTTAAAGTTTATAAAGGACTAAGATCTTGTGTTAGATATTATAGTAACGTAAAAGCTAAATTTATCACGGCATCAAGAACAACAAGCTTCGTGCTGCCAGTCGAAAAAAACCAACTTTTTTCTTAATTCCTACCAAAACTCTCAATGTTTGCTCGGTGTTACTGCCTTTTCTTTAGCTACATCTCCATACTTGTGCTTCGTATCCGAGAGAGAATCCGTGTGTAAGTAAACATCATGGTGGTGGTATCATCAACATTTGCGAGGAAAGGTAAAGCATTTCTGATAATATAGAATTCATTCAGTACGGCACAGATAAAGGTCCTTCAAATTTTATCGACGCCAGTGAAAACCCTTGGTTCAAATTAGGTCTACTTCTGGACTAAACTGAGTTTGCAAGATTGCGATAGATAACAAGGTAAATATGCTATCATGGCAGTTTGAAAACAGGCCAGGAGTTCTGAAACACTGTAAAAGCTTAGGTGGTGGCACGGGATGTCGATATGTTACAGACAGAGTGTTTGGGAGCCCCTAGAAGACTGGCAGGAACAATGGCGGATAAGAGGAGGTCCTAATAGGTTCCGACAGGCCGTAGTATCACGGAATCAAGCTAACTGGATTTTCCCGGTTTTCTAGTCCAGTAATTCGGTCCTTGCATTACTATTTATGTAAACGTTGCCTAACGAGTCACGACTCCGATTAATACTATCAACTAAATGCAATAATATTATCATCATTATTATTATTATCATTATTATTAAGAACTATTGCTGACTTTCTTCGCTCCCTTAACCAAGATCCAGACATCTATTGTGACATTAAAAATAATCATTCTCCCACTATTATATTTAGCGATGAATTATGTCCTGACTTGATTGTTAAGAACTTTACATCGTATTATAGTTTTGAACTTACAGTAGCTTTACAAACGAATTTGAACTATGATCAGAGATCACTAAAACATAGTCCTTTAAGTAATGAGTTAAGAAAGAAATTTTAATGTACTTTTATTAATTAACGTTTAAGTGCAATAGGCGGGATAGCTACTGAAAGTCAGTCTTTCCTATCTCTGTTAATCTACATGAAAAAAACTATTAAGGGCTATCTTTTGAAAAAGATATTGACTGTTACCATTGGAAGCACATACTTAACTTTTTATAATAGAAAGGGATGGCCCGAATCAGATCGCCTGACTTGGTAGGAGGCAGATACTATAATCTTTCCTGCCCACTTTGTTGTAAGCGGGAATTGTAATGGCAGATGATAATAGATAAATAAATATATATTTTAAAAATTAAGATCACCACTATTATCATGATTATTAATTTCATCATTATTCGAAAAATGTTCACACTCATAAAGGATAGATATGAAAAGCTTCACAATGGCCTTATCAATGCAAGCAAAAAAGGGACTGTCTTAACGTTCGAAGAATCGAAACTGGGCTTTTATTTTGACAACATTTCAAAATTTGAAACATGAAAAAAATATAGCATTGACAGTAAAAACTTCTAGGCAAACTTACTGAAGTGGACTTGTGCTCTTCGTATCACACATTGTGCAGGAGAAACATGAATTAGCCCAACCCAGAAAAAAGTCGACTATCACAGATTAAGGCGATCTCTTTATTCACAATTTATTTAATTACTTTTCTAGCTAATTTTGTTTTGTTGTCGTCACAATGTTAAGTCAATAAAATGTCAATATCCGCTACTATAAAATCTTGCTGTCCCCTTCGTAATGGGTGACAAATGTAAGAAGGATATGTATACTGTTAAAGCTTATTTCCCTGTAAAGCTAAAGAATTAGTACATGGAAATAGTATTATCAAAGTATTTAGTATTTAGTATCTTACTATTTAGTATTTAGTATTTAGTACTTAGTACTGAGCATTTAGTACTTAGTACTGAGCATTTAGTACTTAGTACTGAGTATTTAGTACTTAGTACTGAGTATTTAGTACTTAGTATTATATGGAGATCACCGCACATCAGCATCGTAACAGAAGTAATGTCTTAGAAGTCCAGTGACAGCAAGTCTCGTTAGAGTTGTAAGACCTTTCAAAGTATCCCTACTGTGTTGAGTCAAACGGTTGTCCGCACCTGGTCCATAGAAATTGTCACATCAATTTCCCTTCAATCTCTTTTGTAATAATTTGGGAACTGTTTCTAGGGCCCCTATCATAATAAGAATAACCGTAGCTTTCGTTTCCAAATCATTTTTGTTCACGTTTAAAACCTTGATGTTGTATAATTTTTTCTTGATCTTTTTATGTTTACTCGATGATCACTGGGCACAGGAACATCTATAACCTGCCACATCTTTTCTGCATAATTGCCAGAGAACTGACTTACCCTTCCAGTCATGTCATCTCTTTTTGTGCGAGTTTTTGTGCGAGAGAGCATTCACTATTTATATGGTATATCGCTTCATCCGTCGCATGTCAAAGCTCGAAGATGGGGTGTGACAAAATCCTTTATATAAATTGGAGAATGATTGTAATACGTGGAATGGGGAAAGAGTGTAAATCATTTCTTGCGATTATACAAAATCTTAATATTGAGGATAAGGCTTTATTGTTGGTTAGGATCATATCATGTACCATATACAATTATTTTATGATATACGAGAGAAATTATGGTTGGCGTAATCAAGAGCTTCTAGTGTGCTAATAATGTAAATCATATTTAGTAGGCGCATTATGCCTTTGACAGAAAGTAAATACATATTACCAAAGGAGAAAAAAAAATGATGTGTGAGGCTTAAAAGCTATTATAATAAACGATTTTTACTTAATTTACCTAATGATTATTGTCCTTTATTTCCCTTTTACAAACCTAGCCTAACATGTTAAGTTTTGGATCACCTAAGCCGGTGTAAAATACAGTCTAATGTACATTTATGTAACCTCAGCTTCATATACTAGCAATTTGCAAATTTCTATCATGTGGTCCTGATAACTGTACCGCTTCTCGACGATGATTGCCTTCGAATAGGTTCATATTCATTTACTGTCAAGTCTAGTGTAAAAGACTTACATAGCATACTAATAACTTTACTTGTATTACACAATCCCAGTCTTCACAGATGCAACAAATTATATATTGCTTTAACAACTGTGAAAGTTCCAGGCCGTCGGACGCCTTTTTGCCAGGTCAACTACTGTGCAATGACAATGTTATTCTGCCTACTCTGTAATTGCTATGAAATCCATTTCCTGCATATCGGTAATTTCTGCTTTTGCACGTAAATCTAAACGTAAGATTTAAATAGCTTCCAATTCACCAGGCTGTCTTCGAAGATTTAGATTGACAAGATCAAGTCGAATCGTTAGCAGTTATTGTATCTTATCCCCATCTTCAACTCTACGAGCATACATATAAATCAATCTCATCTGTCACCGTCTTAAATGACTCCATGTGCAGTTGCCCGGCAACCGAGTAAATTTTCTGCGACGGCAATTTCCTAATCTTAGGAAATTAAATCGAGCTACAAACACATTTGGGAGGCAATATCATTGAGGTATTGGAACAGTGTAAGGCAATCGTATATTTTCTACGTATCTTGATAGGTTGGTTTTTACGAAACTGTGCTACATAAAGAAACGTTTAAGCCAGTGTTAACCTAACTCACCAGGGTAGCCAATTGTTTGAAATCTGGGTTATGGTCTAGCTCTGCTACCACAAAAACTATATTAAATTCACGAGTCAATTCAAGAAGCAGCATCGAGTAGCTACGAAAGAGATTTGGGCAGCACTCTGCAAACATCTTCTAATGAAAACAAATTACAGATATTATGGATGCAAAAACGTGATGAGTTGTTAGTCATGTCAATAGATTCGACACATTGTATAAAAGACAGGCCACAACCCTCTTGGATGCGGATTATTGACACAAAATCAGCGTAAACAGTTACACCAAAGGGTTATACAACGGTTATTGGACGAGTGAAATAACAGCAGAGCTTGAACAACCATTCAATCTCTAACATCTCCGGCTGAGAAATATATACCGAATTAAGTTATCGAAAGACCGGTCACGACTGGTAGTATTCAGAATTAGCAGGTTAATGACATTTGCGGGCTACGTTTGCTGAGCTCTTCTTATTATTAAAGTACAATAATGAATGCGACGAACGTATTATTTCACCTTCTGCATCTGGAGGAGCGTGTTTTTAGTTCATGTCAAGTCGAAACATTCATACAAACGATGATAGAATGACCTGCGTTGGAAACTGTTGACTGGCCGCGTGTAATAACACGCCACGTTTTCCTTTCATCTGAGCAACCATATCGATCTTTTAAGTCGCAATAACAAAGTTCCTGCTCTTAGGAAAGCCAGCAAAGTAATTCAAGACGTTTGCATAGTTATGGTGTACAAAGCCTTCGGATAACTGATACAAATACCTTGTATCTAAGGTAATACTTGTTTTGATATACTCGTTAAGTTTTTACAGTTCCTAAGCCAATCGTTATTCTCTTGATGAACTGTTGAAGATACACATAAATAACTTCACTTCTGCCACCTACGGGCCCCTAGTACTGGCTGTATCTAGCCACAATAAAGAAGCTAATTTCGAACATGAACAAGCCGAACTCTTAACGTTGGCAAAGGCTGGCACAGTGATGATGAACTTGTGAGTAATCGAAAACCTTGTTCAACTTTTGGTGTCGAGAAATTTTCTACTGTTTCATCAGCATAAGAAAACAGAACGATAAAACAACGAACTTTGAGGAGTTTAACCAAGGCTAACAGCTGCTGTCTAAAGTGAAATTTATCAATACTGCTATTTTAACTTCCATCTAGCTTTTCAAGTCCTGTGCGTATTCATGACTACCCGCATAAGTGGTAGTTCACATCTGTAAATATTGCTGCCAAGAAAAGCAGCTATGACTCTCCACTGAAAAGCAGTGGTTGAGTTCCAGAGAAATGATTCATTATAACAGTCTTCCGTGCTTATTTGCAGTCAATTATAGAGCTAAAGAAATGCTAATAGCACAAGTCGATATACTTGACATCTGAGAATTGTGGGTAGATCATCTTTAACATTTGATAAAGTTCATCTCAAATGGAGGAGTACCATCTGGAACTGTGATCTATCGTAGCACTGATTTTTAGCGTGAAAATAACACACAAAGATGGATGAGAGCACAATCACTAATATGAAGATATTTCAGTTCGTTCTATTTTGTGTAACAGACTTCGTGGCTATCCTTCTGTGTGGAGGTGTTTCAGTCATGTTTATATTTCGAGCAAGACTTCGTCGTTCAGATACACAGAAACTCTTCGCGAGTCACGTTTTGATGAATTTCATTGTCAGCTTAGGAGGAATTGTTCTTGGCACAAGATTTCATACAGGCAATGCTCGACGGTTGTTAGATGATTCGGTAATGGTTCAGATAGCATTCTCTGAACTTGGCTTATTTTTAAACTTGTTGATGATATCATTAGATCGTCTGGTGGCCCTTGTTTTACCATTACGTTACCCGGACATGTTTGCCAGGAAACATACTTGGATAATGATTGCAGTTACCTGGATTATACCTGTTTTGACATCATTACTGTCCATGATTGTTATAACAGGTGTAGAGTCGACAAGTACTGTATCTTACGGGTTAGCGGTCCTAACCGCAGCTACTTCTTTAACAAGCCTTATCGTTCTCTGCATATTGAACCTTGCCATTTATTACGAAATTAAACGGCAAACGCGAAACATGACATTAAGAGCCTCCACACAGGGTGAACTGAAGGTTGCTACCCTCGGTGTTCTGACCGTTGGCTTTTTTATCCTATTATGGATTCCGCAAACTATGTTTGTGTTTGGTAAATTAATGCTTTCCTCGTACTTTATTGACTTGTGGTTCACAGTTTTCGCCAATACCATGGTTCTGGTATACGCAGTTTCAAGTGTTATACTATACTTGTTATATGATCACGAGATGGTAAGAGCTTTCAAGGTTTTATTCCGAAACATATTGGAAATGCTTTTTGACGATAACTAATAAACAAAAAGAGAAACCGAGTGTCAAAAGTATCAATGTGGATTTAAATACAGATTTCTACCAAGCACGGATGTTAATAACCTGAGCTTACGGTTATCCAGAATGGTGGGCACGTTTTGGGGCCCAATAATGACTTGTATAGCTATCAAATGCGACATTAAATTACAAGAGTAGGCAACTATTTTATGCTGCATACTGACAAAACAGAGTAAAGAATTGGAGGATTAGATCTTTCTGCTGACAAACCCAAATCTCTGTTATTAAGTAAACAAGAAACCTCACCAATCAAATGTAAGTGTTAATATGAAAATGTGTATTAAACAGATCCCTCAAAATCGACTTTCGATTTTCAGTTTCATTTCATCGAGGCTATCGCCATGAAATAGCATCAGACGTCGTACAAGAACGCATGCACTTCGAGTAAAAACAAGCCGTGCGTGATTATAACCGGTCATACTGACAGAAGGCGTACGTTGCTAATGTAGCAAGTCTGATGCAGCAGCCTGGTTGTATGCCGCTTACTATCAAATACGGCCAGCCCATCGCAACGGGAACCCTCAGCAACACACAGTTAGTTATCTATACCGCCGACAGTTTCTTCGAATCATAAGCAAAATCTTGTCGCGCAGGGAAAACGAAAAATACCCAAGCTCAACTAGTGCCTGACTGAGAAGGAATTGATAGTATTCTAAACTTTGAGAGAAGGAATGTTACGTAAAAATGCATAAGTACAAAATTCTGATCTGCATTATTTTCCCCAAAGCGAACAACAAGATATATTGACAGTTGAAATGTATGGGCTGTAATGTTAATCAACGGCACAAAGCTGGGTTCAACCACATGGTGACTTTTTAAAACTGGCGGAATGAATTCCTACTTGAGCACAGAATGCCCTCTTACAAAAGCAGCAAGACCACTTTGTTAAAAATAGGAGTGCAGCCTATTTCGCAGCTATTGATCACTTGTACTGAATGAACTCCGGAAGATATCTCTAACTCGAATCAACTATGGCCAACTGAGCACTTTAGAATTCTAGTTCATGTTGTTTAATTCTCAAAAAACATGGGATTCGGCCCACGGTGAACAACGTACTGCCGCATCAAAGCACAGTGCAACTTTTCATTTCTTATGATAATCACTCTACAAGGTGTGCAGATTAACGTTTTGACTATAAAAAAATTAACTTAACAACTCATTCTTTTTATCCAAATCATCCCTAGACACTGTTCGACTTTCTAATTTTAAATTCAAGGACAAAATCACGTTACCATAGGAAATACGAGTTGTCAGAGATACGATACTGTAGGAGTTGGATATGTTTGGGCTTAAATCATGCAGTGAATACCCGATATTGTCATTCGTCATGTGATCACGACGGCCAAACATTTCATGGCATGGACGCTAAGTGAAATTCTCTTGCATGCAGTACTGATATTGTCCTGGCGGTATCCGGCTAAGAGTGCCACAGACACAACCTATTCTCGTGGCAATGCCGACACTTAATCATCATAGAAGACAGCATGCGTAGACGCTAAGTGGAGCCAAGGGTTGGCGGGTAACAGGGGGCGTTGTGCTAAGAAAGGGTTGTTTATATTACCAGTCAGGTACGTTATATGGGCCTGTAACAATTTACTATGCTTTGGTGGCAGATACGTAGTTGGAAGTTGTAAAAACTTCGGCAGAGGAGAAAAGACTTAATACACTGAGTATTTTAATAACTGCCATTTTAATCCAATACACCAAGGCCATATTTTAACTCAAGGTTGGTGTAGGTGGGTTTAAGCCTACTCTATAAAGTTTTGTTTGGTATTTCCCACCTTGATTTTTTTCGAGTTAAATTCTGACTTGTTTCTGCAGAATGATTAGAGCACAGCACGATATCAATTAATCATACTAGCTTACAGTGTCGTCGTTAAAACGATAGCGTTGTCGCGCGACAAGGTAAAAATTGGCTCCTGGGTTCAGGGGCAAGCTTCCTACGTGAGTTGAGGTTATTAAGATTTAAATAAAGATAACAGTATAAGTACTTGGTTGACTAAATAAGGAACACAACGGAATAAACACAAGATCCTTGCTGATGAAAGAATATCGATTAGTGATCAAAATAGTGCTTTGACAAACATTAAATAAAAAGGTAATTCTCACTATTTCTTCTGTTGCAAAACAACCCTAGTACCTGGTAAATACAAACCATGGGCAACCAAACTTTTTATGCAATTTTCTTACTTGAACATTGAACTAAAGCGTTAAAAGGTCAGCAACTGGGGCCTTATGAATGAGGATCGTCATGAAGGCTTCTACCCCTCCCCTATAGCATAATCATTTAAGAAAAAAGCACTAAAATATGAGAAATGTAACAATTATCGTAACGTCAACCGACTCTTGTAGCATAGTATTAATTTTATTAAAAGTAATAAAGACTATCTTTTAGAGTATCAGTACTTTTTGTCCTCCGTACAGTACTCGTTCGTTTAAAAATTGGGTAAAAAGACACACGGTTGTATTATCAAAGCATTACTCAGGTGGTGTACACACTGTAGTGGATAGGCTTTCATAACGACTTGAAAAGCACGTCGGACAGGCCTTCTGTTCACATGCAGAGAAGGTCACTCTGCAGTGAATTTCAGGTCGCAGCCCGGCGGTTTATACGTTGATACGTTTTAGTTTTCAAGTGCTGTTCTTACTGAGGGCAAAACGAAACGAAAACCTATCCGATACAATGTGAACATGGTCTCAGTGACAAGATTTTCATGCCACTTTAACACAGCACTGCGGGAGAGTGTTAGATGCGTCGCAGAGACTTTCGGGACGCTGCATTTGTCAACTACTCAGAGTACTGGACTCTTGTTCTAAGGACAAGGCATACATGTCTCGGTATCGTTGCCGTGCTATGCCCATGGGGTCGGGAATAGCAGCGATTAGTATAGTATCCTAAAGCCTACTTGGCCTAGTTTAGAAGCCATAGTTCAGAAGAAGTAGAGAGTTAAGCCAAAACTTGATAATACTAACGAGTAGAGAGAGATTATGAAACAGGAGCTAGAATAATAAAGATTTGAAAATAATGATAATGACAATGATAATGATAATCATCTTTTTTTAAACCTCAATTTATTGCCTAGTATTCTCAAACCAATAATCTCGAATATAGGCATATTGACTTGTGCTTATAATACATGAATTTTCAGTGGCGTACAAGTTCTGGGTTCTTGCGCTCCTTATTTCTATTACAGAAGGTTTAATAAGTGGATCTAATTACATAGCATAATAATAATGATAATAATAATGATAATAATAATAATAATATTGATAATAATAATGATAATGATAATAAAGGGTCAACCAATATTGATGACCTTTTTGTAGGCTACAACCATGTAGCTACCATCATCACATAAAAATAATTGTACTAATAATAACACATTTGTTTATAAACTCAACACATATCTCTGTTTATGCGCATGCCCAATACCGCTTGAGCATCACCTAACAGACATCACACGCCTACTTATGATAAAATAAATTTGCGCAAAATTGAAAAATAACAAAAGTAACTAGTAACTTTTTCTAAACTCGTTTCTATTTACACTCCATAGCATACTACATTCTCGTCGTTTTTCGTCTAGTAACACGGGGACAGTGAGATGAGTTCACTGTTAATTCACCGTTTGCAAGAAAATAAATGCTGATAATAGTAGTAGTAATGAAAATGATAATGATAGAGCAAAAATGAATGCCCAATGATATCTTATGAGTCTAAAGATAAACTATATATGAGTAGAATGGTACAAGAGTAGTTAATTTGCAAGAAACGAAATGTTGGAAGGCTGTAACAGGCTAGTGTACTGCTTTTAATAGCATTCCATTCTCAGATAATAAATCGACGGATAGCTTGATGAAGTCGAAGGCAACACGGGTGCTCACTATTAGTTAACTACAATAAGAGTGGCCACTAACTCTTTCCCCTTGTTGAATCTTTCTATTTTCCAAATCCTCTCATCACAACAATACTGACGGGGTGAAGCCCTGAGTAAACCTCCGCACACCTATCTCGGAGCGAACATCTGCCTATCGATTAGTGTAGCGTGTCCAAACCACTAGACCGACATGTCACAAGCCTAGGTAAAGGCAGACACGTGAAGTGAAAACACAATAACGAACGGGCGTAGAGTTTTAAGTGATCTGTAAGTGGAGATAGGTATTGCATGCTGTCATTGATAGCCCACCCTATAAAACAAGATCACACAAATTCCACTGGATGAATTACGTAAACTATCCGTTAACTTTACTGGTCCACTTTCACGCAAATATGAAGTCGTTTTGGTAGAGATTTTACAAAACGAGTTTAATTCGTATTTGTGAATGTGTTATTGATCTGATCTGGTTTGAAGAGGTATTTGAGGAAATTGAAAATTTCACCAATGGGAGTGGAAAATGGCACCAAGGCGATGGAAAAGTGCTGTTCTACCAATTATGTCATGTTGCCTCGGTTATAACAGTTCATTTTTCTCTACTCCCCACATGAGCTCTATGTTATCACCGCGTCAATATTTTTCAGTTGGTAGAGCAGCAGGCCGCGATTGCGTGCGTCCCCGGCTTGAATCAAGGTGATGATATTTTCACTTTTTACTCGAGTAGAATATGTATAGAATATGTTTTGAAGAAGTCTGAATATGTTAAACAACCACCGTCACAGCAAAACCGAACAAAGTTATTGCTAGACTTCACTATGGGTGGGCAAAATGATAAACGAGCATGTAAAGCCCTGCACCTTGAAAAGATGAAATGGCATTAGTTGCGCCTCTTCTATTAGTGATGTTAAATACTTAATGTGCAAACATGTTTACAGCAAGTATGAAAAGAAATACCTAAAGACACAGAATTCAAATGCCGCATGGCAAACAATCAAATAGCATGGCCATAGGGAAGAGGTGAGGGAGAATGGAGGTGAAAGATCATCCCCACATAAAATCAGGAAAGATTAGCATCATTATTCGCCCGAATCTGTAACGAAAGGTTAGTAATGAAAGGTACACTGCAGACACCATCCAGCTCGAAAAATCGTCAACTTATTTCGATAATAACATTCTCGACGACTGTTCTTCAGTGCTCTTTGTTTTACTTATAGCCATGCGACTCAATAGATTAAACTCCTTTCGTAATCTACCATAAGAAAATATCAAGTCCACTGACGGGATTTATAGAAACTAGCTTGTAATTTACTTATCACAAAGAATGGTGTTGTTTCTGAACAGAGTTTTTGCAACCCCGCCCCCCTCCCCCACCTCCAGCTGCTTGAAACCGCATATCATGCTCCTGACCTAATCAGCCCGCTACTGTTTCTAATTTCAATCTACCGCTCGTAATTATTTCAATATAATAACACGTAATTAATCTTTTGTGTAAGAATAACAGTAGCGGATTGTTTCTGTTGTTACAACTCGGCAAATCTTATCAGGCGCAAATAAATGTTTTAACATGAGTACGTCAGACTAACTACGCAACCACCAAAATTAGTTCATTTTTCTACGTTGCGAGCATTTCACTTTTCAGACGCATGTCAAACTGTTTAAAAATAATATTTTTTTTAGATTTTAATCAAGATTATCAAAACTAAGGGTAGTTTAGTTTAACTTGAGTTTAAAAGTACAGGTGAAGCACTGTGAGTGCCCACGATGGATCAACTGACATACCGCATAACGGAGCTCTACCAGCAACAGGTGCAACCAAACACAATGACCGACCCGCTGAGGCCATCTAATTAACATTCACGGGCTTTTAATTATTAATACATTGGCAGAATAAGGCAAGGCAAATTTGTCTTCAACAATGCATGTAAGCACAAGGGGGGAACATCAATATTTTCAATAGCTGACATCTTTCCCGGTTTTTAATTGGAAATTAACCAGGGAGAGAAAACGTGAAAATGAATGACTTTTCTTTATAGCGATGGATTCAACATGACCATGTATCGTTTATATTTGAGGAATGGTAACGACACGATCGAAGAGCGATGAATTCAGAATGTTTGCAAAAGCTACAGCTACTCTAGTTACATAAAATATCTGCTGTGCGTGCCGGTGCTATTGTGGTTAGAAACGAGATAACGGCGCTCCAGCATCTTACGCGAGTTCACACGTGTCCACGTTGGATACCTACTATAGCTTCAACACTGATTCCAATTCTTTTTATTCTTCCAATTCTAGATACTTGTTTTATTGTTGAGGTAAAATGGTTGGACCTGGGGAACTAAAATTGGTCTACAATGATAATTTGTTGTGGGGTAAATGGCTACGGAGTTTGAGGTTACATGATCTCACTATTGTCCCTTATCATAGGGTGTGGCGTGGTTTAAACCTTGAGACAATGGCCTTAGAGCCCTTATGGTAGGTTTAGGTGACTCAGGTTTGAGTCTAAAGTCGTTACACTCTGTACCATTTCTTTGCTCCCTAACTAACCCTTTAACCGAGTACTCGACTACTACAGAAGGATAGACGTACCTAAAAATATGTTGTCAGCCGATCGCAGTATTCTATTTGTCCACGTTGGCCATGCCTTTCTCGAAATCCAAAAGGTTGTGTCGCAAGAAGATACTTCTAAATGCCGAATTTACTGCAGATGACCCAGCAGACGTTTTTAAAAGGTATCATCTTGATAAACAGCCCCCAGACTTCCCACGATAGTAGTTCTGGACGTAGTCTGGGAAGGGGCTGAGTATCGGATGTGAAGCCCATCACTATTCTTAAGATAATCACTTTTGACCTCAGGGTCAGAGTTTACAGAGATTCGGAGTTTAACACAGTGCATTAGTTATAGACTTTCATAATTTAGAGTTGTATTATTAAAACATGTAAAGAAATATGGAGAACAAAGATGATCTTGTCTTACATAGATTCTAGTTTTGACACGATCTGTTAGTAATATTCAGTAACGTAGTAATGCTAAACAATAAATACATACATTTTAGCACCTTAAGTTTTACCTAATTCCAAAGCAAGTGAATTGTTGTAGGGTACAAGATTTGGTCACCTAAGGTTGAGTGCAGTACACCTTAGGGCGGAGTACGATAAGATGCCATGGTCAGTCTGTTCACGATTACTTTTAACAGTAATGGTTTCATTCCACCGGCATACCATAACTTCATAATTTAAGGCATCCCTCAACACCTTTTAAGTGTCAGCACTTAACGTTGTTTCCCATGGCAACGGCTTATAAGAACGTTCCGCGCTTGTTGCAACGTGCAAAGTCGGTATGCAGCTTCCTGAACTGGCAACATTCTCATTTCAGGAAACAAGTATATCAAGATGAACTTGAAGGGGTTTTGTCTTATAATTGTACAACAAATACATAGATCCTTGGTCTTCATCGAGGTCTTTCACAACGGCCTCCTTTCTTCTTTCCTGGAACGGGAAAGTCGTTTTGAAAGCATCTAAAGAAAAGGTATTATTATAGCATCAAATTACATACCTACGAATGTGTTCCTGGAAGCATGAATGGCAGCACCACTACTTCTGTCCAGATACTCTAACTCCAAGTTGGCTCTATAAAATAAGAAATGCCGGAAAACAGAGATAACTCTTGGTTTTCACATTTTTCTGCGCTAGTCGGGGTTTGATTATTTCGGATAAGGTCAACAATATTTGCACACGGTCATCTCACCAGCCTGTGATAGAACATGTAAGAAAGTGCTTAAGGATTCCGAAGCCGCAGACACTTAATGATCATATGTGAATATACAACGAAAATGTGCATCAATACATATATACAAACATACAGTACAAATTTAAGTACAAACAATCATATTTACATACAATTAAGCATTCATACAAATATGATGGTTGTCCACTCGGTTTCGAGTTTGACGATTTTCTTGCAATAAAATATTATGTGTCACTATTTCCATGACGGACCCTACTGCGACTATTTAACCCAGCAAGGCTTTTATGCAAGTAGCATTGCAAACCGAGCATTTCAGTTTTCTTTCTTTAGAAGCTGGTGGTAAACTTAAACCCTGTCCTCCGTGCACTCGGTCACTGTGACGCGTAAGTCCAGGTCTTGACAAACAAACCTTTCCACATAGGGTGTAATTCAGGGCAATGTTTTCATTCACCAAACCTTCATAGTTACATTTTGCTCATGACATCGCATGTGACCAACAACTCCAGCCCTTGACAAAAGAATACGCCCACACACTGGGCATGTGAGATCTTCCTTTGATGGTCCTGTCTCTGGCACCTCAATGTCACACATCTTCCGTGCTGCTCTCTTTCGCTTTTCATGACATATCCTTTCCTTCTCAAAA
>JAAAKL020004724.1:0-20444 GCA_010016065.2 Carybdea cf. marsupialis auct. non (Linnaeus, 1758) | reverse complement strand
ACGCATGTATGTATGTAACTATAATCCGGGTGATTATCTAAACATACGAGAGTGCTCGATGCATAAGTGCAGAGCAGTATAGAAAGAGACACTAAGAAAGAGATCTGGAAATTCGCTACTCCGAGTTTCACGCATTCACGGTCATCCGGCAAAACAATGTACTTCTAATTACTGACTAAAATCACCCTATAATTCAAGATGGCAGGGTATTGACCTCGCTCCCATAAAGGCCCCTTTATAGACGTGCTACCCATAAACTATACTTAACTGAGCGAACATCGAAATAGAGTGTTAAAGAGAAATCGTTTTAATTCAATTTTTGATAATTCTGTATAGCGGAGGGAAAATACTTACAAGTATTGGTAAGGATCCTCTCCTCTTACCTTAAAGGCTTTCTTAAAAGCCCATATTTCATGTGAAAGATTCCATTCATGATGATGTACCGTGGAGGAATCAGGTACCCTTCCTAGAACATTGATGAAAGCCTACAAATTCTTACATCAAAATAGTTGCAGTTGAAGCAGTTTCTTCTTTAACGCTTCGCTTGTGACGGTGTATGTTCTAGGTTAATATCTGCCGACTTAAACAATATAATTGAGGTCTTCTCCTAAAACTACTAGTATCTTTTGAAAACACAGGCTCGACCTGTGTTGTCAGTGATGAGATCTGTTTTTCACAAAGCTTGAGTTTAATAGCTGTAGACATCTCAATAATTTAACAGATTACAGTTTATTTAAACTAGGAAACCTCAGGTTAGGCAATAACTGAAAATATACTTTCGCTACTCTTTTCTGTTAATTTACAGATCTTTTAGAGATCTTCTAAATCAAGAGAACAGATGAGATACAACAAATCTATTCCTGTAACTCCAGCAACCAGTTCCAAACCAGGAAAGTATCCATTGGAAAAATTATTGTAAAATACGTCAAGTTGAATTGATAGTTAATGTGACCATGTGCACTGATCGATTTCAAAACGTCAGGGGACAAACGCAAGTGTTCAAATAGGCTTTATCCCCGAAAACGATTGCGAAAAATGGTCCCTTGCCACAGTAGCAATTTTATAGCGAATATTTTATGGTGATTGAATAGATAGAATGTCTGTGTGTGTTCTGAGATGTGAGTTAGCTTTCATGTTCCACATCAGCCTGTGCTCCTTGTAAAGATATAACTTGTGAGATTGGATCTGTAAGGCAGGAGCGTATTTAACAATTCTCAAAACACAAGACTCATTCAAACAAATGTAAGTTAGGTGATGGTCCAATCTCCATCAAAGGCTTCAATTATTTAATCATCATGGATTAAACTTATGTAATGGGATACTGTTAATATACTTTTTAGTGCATGTAAAGTATATACTACATACTCAAAGTCTAGTCATCACTAACTTTTGTAAAAGTATACGTGCATGTTTTAGGTCTAGCAATTACCATCATCCTTGCAGTAACCGTTCAATAAAATTTCACTGATCAAGATGCCTTTCACTTACCGATGTGCCGGTAAACCATCATTGCCTTCCCCGTGTTGACAATATTTCTTATGTGATTGGTTGTCACTGGGTGCCTTGGGGCATTGGCTCAAGTGGTATCTTTACGACGTAAAAATTTTAAGGCCCATAATCAGTTCATCGAAAGTATATCTAAGAACAACTAAGAGGTATAACAATCTTACAACACTCCATCTAAGACGTTTTAGTAATCAGTCCAAAATCTCACCGCGCCTATTTCCCTAATCGGCGATGTAGTGTGTCATAAACGTTCGTTGTGGATATGACATACTATCAGGGTCAACTTCCAATACGGAAATCTGGGCAATGCCTAGTGAGCAGGATGTACAAGAGCTCATAATTTATAACGATGAATCGGTTTGAAGACCCAGTCTGCTACTTCATACCATACCATGGCTCAATCTCGGAAGAAATTGTGTTCTTCTTAACGCGGTTTTCACCCTTATCTGGCACTGAACGATCTATAAGAGGAGCATGAGCTACACGTAGACACCAAGATCAAAGAAACGAATCCATGTACTTGTAGAAATATTGTTCACGCCTCAGGAACTATGCAGTTAATATAAATTCGAAATCCTCTACTCTAGGCCTTTCAAATTGCTCTTGAGGAGGTCCACTTATACTCCTCCTTCAATAAGTCAATAACATAAGACTCAATGATCATCCAATTTGCACATTTTGCATAAATGAAAGGTAAAGGACTTTCACCTCAACCAATGAAGGTTTGAATAAGACGTCAGACGTATTCTATTGAAGTAAAAGTTTACTGAGTTGAAAAACTCAGAGATAGCTTACCTCACAGATGACGTTTTTCATCGGATGCTTGCTGAAACAATCTTGTATTAAAACAAGAAATGGAGTTGCTCTCAAGAAGGTGGTGGACGACTTAAAGTACTTAGGTTCTCACATTTCATATACTCAGAAAGACTTTGAAAGACGAAAGGCACTTGCATAGAAGACATGCAATAAACTGGAAAAGATATGGAAATATAAGATACCCTCAAAGTTGAAAGTTCGTATCTTTAAATCTGTTGTCGAAGCAAATTTTCCCCAACCGTTCAGAAACATGGACAATATCCTGCAAGCTGGAGAAACGTCTCGATGGCACATACACCAACTTACTCCCAAGTGTCAAAAACCTCAGTTGGAGATCACATCCTACCCTTGCTGAGATATACGGTATTCTCGACAGAATATCTCATGTGCTTCATCAACGCCGCCTGGAGTATGCTGGCCACTGTCGATGTGCTGATAAAGAAGTTATATCATCACTTGTCCTGTGGAGGCCTTCTGGAAAAATTCACTCCCGAAAGCTCATCTATGTAGATACTATCATCCGTGACTCTGGTATCCCAATGGAAAATCTAAATCAAGCAATGGTGGACCGTGCAGTGTGGAGAAGAATAAGCCTAGATATCCCGACACAAGTCGACTGATGACGATGATGATGATTAAAACAAAGGAAATGGTAACATGATTAAAACGATTCTACTTACAAATGGTCGCGCTCTTAACAATGCTACGAATGACCAATACGATATTAAAAGGTATTTTCCCCTAACTAATTAAAGCACAAATGTTTAGTATTTTATATTAAAAAATCACTCTTCGTAACTAGATTCTTTCTATTGAATGCAAGAGTAGTGTTAGGTCTTACTTTGCTGTGCTTGTAGGCATCCTAGCAGTTATGGCTAGCACGCTTGCTGCTACATGTACTTATCTCAGTCCTACGTTGTTACCATCGACATAAGGGTCTAGAGTCAATACTTCTTCAAATAATCAATGCTCGGGTCTAGGAACCTTAAATATCTATAATTGTTACACACTGGTCCTTTGTATAACTCATCATTGTGGGTATGGGTTAGTAAGAATAAACTACAATGGCCATTGCACAAAGTTCTGACTATTAACTACAAGGATGGAAGTATGCATCAAGTGTGGTTTCTAAACCTACAGCATTGTAACTTTCCGTTTCTAAGGCAGCCTCTCAAATTATCATATTAGTAAGTCCTCTAGGAATCACTAGTACATTTTAGCTGTCTTTTTGTTCTCCTTCGTGTGGACGGATGGTCTTTTCAAATAGATCTTGTTATGTCTACCTGTATGTACAGACGAACGAACTCCCTACAGAGTGATGGTCGAGGTGTGATAAGTAGAACCCGTTCACTCCAATCATCCACATATATATTGCGAATTTCTAGAGTGAGGCTACTTGAAAGAGTAGGCTTCCCAAATACAGGAGCAATACTTCTAGAATTTCTGTCTTCTCAAGAAAGTAAACGAATTGGTGGACATTCCTTGACATCTTGACGAGTTTAAATTATCGTATGGATATGAATATAAAATTCTATTAATAGTGCGTCATGTTATAATTTCACTTTGACTTAGGTCATGACATCGGTCGTTTATCAGTTTCAATTGATAAATAAATATTCATAAAAAATTGAAATTACATCAGGGTTTTGTATGTATTGATGAAAGGAATAACGTTGCTAGGTCAGTTGATAGCAACACTTTAGGTGACACGTTTATCGTCTAAACATGCTTTACTTTTTTGTTCATCTGTCACATGAAACCAATAATGACGTCTGATACTGCTTGTCTGATGGTTTGAGGTTACTCTTAAAAGCAGTATCCAAAGGAAATACATTTCAGAAAGGGCTTTTTATCGTATGAAAGTAATCTTCTTTGAAATGGATGTCACGAAATGTGTCATTACGGAATCAAGTAGAATAAAAACGGACTACTTTTTAAACAATAGTTGAAAACAACCTTACTCAGCATGAAACATTTCGTTGTTTATTACAGATAGGACATGCTCCTTGTGTGAATCGTGTGCAATGCTTAGGACTAACCCGCTTCAAGCGTAACAAGCTCAATTTTATATACAATGTGACATTAGCAGAAGGATAGCAGACTAGTTGTATTTTGTACTTTCCATTTTCAAGCTGCAGGGGTTGAAAAATTATTTTTGGATTTTGGGTGGTTTTACAAGCCACTGAAGACCAGTCAAAATCAGTTGAGTAATAATCAGTATCGCGCAGTATGCTCAAAGATGTGAGGGGGCTAAAATTAAATTACGAAAGATAAACTTACATAGCGAAGAACATCTGTTCCATTTATCATTGACGTATCAGGACGTATCCATCACAGCGTATGAATAGTAACCCAGCGGATTGTAACATCACGACAAATCATACATTCAGATCTTTTTGCCAAAAAGTGGGGTACATGCCCCCCTGCTCCCCCTCCCCGTCGCTGCGGCCCTTGCCTCGGATGAGCTGATTATTTCATTAGTAAATATTGGTCCTCTTCCAACAATCAACTATGTTTATAAAACAGAGAGCACTTCTCTCGAACTTCTAGTGTTCTCTAGGATTGCATCGTCAACCATATAGTCATCAATATTTTACACTATTGTTAATTCTGTCAAACGGTTTTACTCCAAACACCTTGTAGCATCTCTAACCATCTTTCTCTTGTCATTGTAAGATTGCAAAGACCATGAACAGAGCTCCAATTCATACAGAGATCTTCCAAACGATATCTATGTCTCCAGTTAATCAATGACAGAGAAAACCGCAAAGACACTTTGGGTATATTTGAATAGGGATAATTTTTTCCTTCGTTAAAATTGCATCGACATTATCATATAGTGAGAACCCATTAATCAAAAAAATTTACAAAGATTCATTTCTTTGAAAGACTAGAAAATACGAGAGAATACCCATGTTTTAGGCTAAACGTATACACGTATCCGGGTATTTTTTATAAACGGAGAGTTTTTCTCCGGTTTCATCTTCTGTCCTGACGTAAACAGAGTATTTGGTCGCTGAACAAGAATATCTTGGTCGACGTTCCTCGAACGGAAGGGTTTTTGAAACGTTCTAATAGCATTCGTGTCGACGCCTAAAATTGATATTTTCAGATACTATGACGTCAAATATCGGTTCTACAGCCAGCAAAGAGACAAAATAACAATAAAGAAGAAGTGTTTTCACAGGCTCATTCCAAGTAAGGAAGCAAGGACATAATTATTACTGAACGCAGGCGTATTTGATTATTATTATATTATACGTGCGGACTGGTAAATACTATTTGAAAATGTTAGGGGCCTAGGTATTGACAGAGATCATAAATGACCATTCATAATTTCTGTTGTGGACGCGATATTTTTTATGTGCGAAGGATTGGGATAAAGAAGCAGTTGAAATTAGGAAACAGCGAGGAGGTGAAGGGCGTATGATGATTACATGGTTGTGATCCGCCGAAAATATGGTTGTCTAAAGAATTACTTGCCTTTCTAAAGAGGTATTTGCTCCCCTTCCCCTCTCGGAAATCACTATCAACCAAAAATACTTAGGAGAAATGTCTATATTGTGGAATCAACAATGGATATGTTCACATCCTTTGGCTAACTTCTTTCACTTTTCGCCTGTTGAATTTATTAATCCAACGTCCTTTGCCCCTCCCTGCACCATTATTTCTGCAAACATGCGTGATCATCAACGATATGTGTTACCAAGGTAAAGTAGCAGTTGGGAACAAAAACTTACAAAGCAATGAACGCAAGCAGATTATTTGTTGTAGATATTTGTGGAACAAAGGTATGTACTTTCCGATAACCATTAAATGTGTTAAAAATAAAAGTAATCAAGTATGTCGGTCTGAAAAGGTGATAGGTAGAAGAGGTTTAGTATCCAAGCGAATGGAAGATTAGACTACCTTTTTATGATAATAGTTTATATCATTTTGGGTTCTTATATGTACTTATGTGATAGATGGAAAAAATTGCGTCGTCTTATATTTATTGAAATTTTCGTAAATGGATATTTGGGAAATGTATAATTTGTATACCATAGAGAGGTAACTCCTTATTAGTTTGCTTTTGTACGGCCCCTGTATTATAACATTTTCAATATGTGGATGACTTGATGAGCTTCTGAGTCTTTCATCAGGATAGAGATCAACCATTTTGCTGTACTCTGAGCTGTTGTAATTAATTATTTTACCCTAGGAGATATGATGTACTACCTTAAGTTTCCTGATGTACACAAAAAGAAGAAGAGGAGAGACTGAATATAAGAGTACTAGCAAGATAACTGGAAGGTGACCAATGCAATATATTGCTACCAGAACTTTGGCAACATAAGGGGACCAGATAAATAGACTAACTCGGAATAGGTACCAAAACAAGAGTTAGGAAACTCCTGGTGATATAGCCGAGTTGAAACTACTGAATGATGACAAATACAGGATTCTGAGTGGCGAACTGCTATGGCCCTGTTGTCAGGGTCAGTAAAATTTGTTGATCTGCCTCTGGCTGAAACATTTAAGGCTGGAAGCTCACTCATGAATTGTCCTCAGAAAATGGCAGCAAAGATAAATTAACTCCAAAATTCTCCGATTTATGTAATATTAGAACGAAAACAAGCTGTTATATGATTACTGCTGCTATCATGACAAACCAAGAAAAGATTCTACCCACCATTTCCATCCACTCACTTGCAAATAAGTTGATTTGTAGCATGTATTTTTGCTGCATGTATTAAGACTGAACCTCTAAGCATAAATACTAACCATAAATATCATCCAGCTCGAAGCCGTCTAACCTCTACATTTACCAGACTCTGATCCTGACGTAACCTACAACCTATCCTGCTTACCTACATATTGCAATTAATACTATTTTGCAAATATTTTCTTATAATACACATGTCCCTTTTAAAAGTCCAATATTACACCGATAATATTCTTCCAACAACCTAAATACCAGGTGACAGGCGCAGACTAACAATGAAATTTGTAATTAGGCTTCAAAATGAAAATCGACAGGAAGGAAATGTGATTAGAAAATTCAGGTTTTGCAAAGTGATTGGAAACTTAAGAATTACTGTCATTATCCTGCCCTACTTTCATAGAAATGGCTTTCCATAGATAGTGTAATCAATTTCTTCAAATATTATGTCACAAGCGCTTTTCCAATCCTTTCTATATAACATGGATATTATTCCTCCAACAAACTGAATATCAGGCGACAGATTCAATCTATTGATAATATTTTATAGTGAGGTTCAAAAGGCTTTAAAAAAGGAGATCGAGAGTGAGGAAAGAGGATGAGATTTCGTCAAATCATTATTTGACCTAGTCAGAACCATATTGCAAGTTGAATTGAAATATCAATACAGACCTACATATCTCGGTTTTCTCAATGTTGTAGTCTTATTTTTTAAGGGTTACATTTAATTGCTTTACGAGGATTCTGATAATCTAGAGCAACAACCCCCTATAAACTTACAAAAACTATCAAATGTACCTGTTTAAAGGAAGAAATTATCCTTTTAGCCCCTTTCAGTTGCCTTAAGAGCAAAAACATTTGATGGAACCGTCATTCTAGCTTTAAGGTCGTCATGCATCTCTATTTTGTTCGTATAACTCTAAAAACAAGGAGCGTAACCTTCTCCATTATAAAGCTTAATTCAATAATAATCTGAGGCCTCGACATATAGAAGTCAACGCTAGAGAGAAATTTGCTGAAGCTTTCAAGGGAGTGGAAGGGAATGACAAGATAGTCTTAACACGGAGCTCACCACTTCTCTGTCTCCTCTAGCACAGTACAAGATTGACAAGCCATCAAAAGACTCGAGGGGCTCTGTACTCTCTTGAAAGCACCTGAACATTATAGATGAGATAATAAAACTTCTGCATTTTCATACATATTTCATGGATTTTTCTACCCAGATAATGAAAGAGGTTACCTATTTCTAAAACCGCCTAGCTCAAGTTCACAAAAGTCATACTGTAAACTTTAAAGCTATTGTTAAGGGATGGATGAGAGCTTAAAAATTGCAGAGAGAAGTGTAGGTTAATGAGGTTTGTGCCACTCCATGAAGAGGAGTTTGCTTTTGTATGTACACTAGCAAAAATATTCATAATGAATGTGCTCTTGTATCAATGATTAGTAGTTATACCTCAATCAGAACATAGCCTTATTTAATGTGGAAAAAATGAACATTTATTTTTCACAAGTTTACTTAAGTTTGATAAATATTATTTGAAAAGCATTTTCTACATCGATTGAGTACATCTTTGTGGATAGTTAAAGTAAGGGAGTATAGCCTTTGAAGAATGTCATATACAACGTAATGTATTTTTTATTTCTTTCTCCCCAGCTTTCTTACCTCCATTGGACGTACCGGTTACGTGCTATTAAACATATAAATGCTCTCCCACTTCCATCAATAAACCCACACGCAACTCTATGCTAAAATGCCTAACACAGCCACTGTGTGGGGTAGATATAATTTTCTCTTCAGGATTGATACAATGGTCTACTATGTCCGAGATTAGATACAATAAGTTTATTTAATTCTCTTTTGAAAGAAAGCAGATGCCACTTCAACATACAGTTAGCTGCAGAAAAAACAACAAATGCACACTTCCATATTCCTATGCAACGCAAAGGGGTGATTACACCTTAAACATCTTCTGCACAAAGTCAGTCAAACATTTCTAAAAGATCAAAAGGACTACTCAACATGAAATAGGCAGATAAGTATCTTTCCTGTCTGGCCTCTTTATCGGAGTTTAGACTCCCTGAAGAGACGCGCAAATTTGCAGTTAAAATGATGCCGTTTATAAACTGGAGCGTTCCGATCTCCTATCTCACTGAGAAAAAAACTTGCATTGTTATAGGGGTCCCTACGTATAGCCTAAGTGTAGAAAAATTGAGCTTCTTGAGGGACCCCGTGTTAACAGAGCCTAAGAGAAATTCTGCAATTCAAAATTTCTTCTTAATTTCGTCGTAAAACTACCTATTTTACTTTAGGTATCGCTTTCCACACTTGTTTGTCAAATCACTGAGTGTCATACACATGGACCTAATGAAAGTGATATGTCCTGCTCCATGAAGCATCAAGCTTCATTTTTGCGTTTCTATATACCTGTCATTCACTTTGAATTTATACCTGTACATCTTCATAGTTGCTTCATGGCTGTTATCTCATTTCAAAAATGTTATTTGTTTGTTTTTATTAACGATATGATACCAGCGTTTCCATACAGACTTGGTCATTTAAAAGTGACCTCTAAAAAAGAGGAACATCCACAATGTCTTGGCAAAACCCTCTCGCCATAATTTACTATTTTGGCACGCAACTATGCAGCACAGTAATGGCATGTTTTAGCGCCAAATATCAGTGGGTTTGGAAAGTTTAAGGGGGACTATGGCCCAGTAGCAAAATTATTATTTGACATCTGCTGTATCCATCAGATAAATGATTAATTCCCAATAAGAATAATGTGAAATATGTTTAAATGAAGAGTTAAATGCTCTAACATTACTATGAACTTATAAACATCAAAACGTCGAATCTCTTGCTTGAAACCCATCCTCCTGTGTCTCGAGTTTGGACGGATTCGCCAACCTTTGGCTTGGGCGTTCTTTCTTAATGTCTCCTAACGCATTTAATCTGGGAACTACGATATTCATCTTGTCACTTCTTTGGTCTTAAAACTTTATCATTTATTTTCATTATAGTGATACTGATAGTCATTTCGCATATGTAAGTCACATCACAGTATGGGTCCACAGAATATCATATCTCGTTCATTAGTGATGCTGGCATTACCATGTCATCTGGAAATCTCATATCTGTTAGGAGCCAATTCTAATTATCTATTCCACTGATGTATAAATACCTCTTATTTTATATATCTACACGCAGACTGAAAATACTGAAAATGTTAAAAGTTGCTATCCGCCCCTCCCACTCTAGCTATAGCTGTTTAATGAAAGTACATGATCGTTTAGAAGCTATCGACCCTAATGTTTGGAGATCGTTTTGAATATTGATAAAGAAACCATTTGAAAGAAGTGTATTCGATCAAAAATGCATGATGATAATTCATTGTCCTGCTTAATAACTAGCAAAATCTAAATACTGCCATACAATGATTTGTGACAGCAAACGAAGTAATACTATAGCAACAGCTGACGAAGAAACAGAGGAAATGGTCCAGAAGAAACGCTAGGAGAGGATTTTAGACAATATTAATTAGGGTTGATGTACATGGATTAAAAGCTTGTTTGGGACAATTGTAGCCCAAAATGATTAAAAAAAATACATCTCGTAGCCCAGTTTGTATAAGTTTTCCATTTTCTCAATGTTTCGTACCTCTTGTCTGTTTTACGAAAAAAAAGCTTATGAAAGTAAATACTTAGTTTGGAAGACATTCTTTTGTTTCTCTTTGTTTCTTACCGTATTTTAAGTCACTGTAAACTGTTTTGTAAACCTTAGTTCAGTTTTAAATACTTAGCTTTTAAGTGGTAGGATGCTCACATGCAGTGGTATTTGTCATTTATCTCCACTTCTTTACGTAAATAATCAATCCTATACAGGAACATAGGGAGCATCTCAAACTGGTGAGGGTGGGGGGGGGGGGTGGCACACAACAGTCAAAGGGCAATTTTTTACTTACAGAACACTTTACTACGTGCGGAATTTAAGAGTGGATAAAAGGGCACCTTTTGTTTATTGCAAGATCTTGGAGGGGAACGTGCCCCCAGTGCCCTCGGTTCTTACGTTCCTGATCCTATATTATTTCACCTATTATCTTACCTTAATCAGATTTTGAGAAACAATGAACAAAATTTCAGTTTCTAGTTAGACAGTATTCATCTTTGGTCAGCATAGAAGTCTTAATCTTTCTCTACCCAGTTTATAATATAAATGGCATCCAGTGCTCTGACAGATTTGTTAGGAGAACATTGATTTTCACATGATTGAATTTCCCTAAAAACCTTTCTTATCCAAAAATTTAATCTCAAAGGAGAGCATTAGGGTACTATTACGAAATTTAAAAACCCAGCAACTTAAAGTTTGCTATATTTTTATTACAGGAAAGTAGAACAGATTTCACCGAAGAAATTTAACTTTCTTCATATGTATGATACGATAAGTATGTTATCATAACTAACACTCCCTCAATTTTTAGGATTTAGGGTATTCTTTTCAAAAAACAATGTTTCTAAGATTTTCAAAATGTTGACAACATTATAAACAGTATGTTAACTGAAAGATTGCTGTGTCCTCTACTTTGATACTAGGGATTGGCGATTTAAACCCCCTTAAAGGAATTTTGAACGACCTGAGTGAATTGGAATAGTGTATTCCCCGGTCTTTTGGATTCAGTGACACTCCAGCTCCCCTCGTTTTGTAAGGTTCAAAATCACCCCCCTGCCAACCACTGTTTTTGATGGCTCACCGAGGAATAGCTGACCTACGTACTCAGATTTTAGATCGAGGCTAGATATGGGGTCTGGTATGAAGTGCTAGAGATGACGTAAGTTAACAAAGAATACCAGGAGCAAGCAGGAGCCGCAGCTATGGGCAAAGATGTTGGTGAACGATGGTAGGAGGGGTACTATAAACAAATGTAGATGAAATATATATTCTAGACAATTTTGAAATCTACTTGTTGTCACCTCTGTGTTTTCAGATGAGACTCCACCTCCTCCCTCAAGTTTTAATGTGCAACATGCTCTATGCCATATTTCTCAGATATTATGAAAAAGGCCTTTTATACTTATGTCGAGGAAAATATGGATTCTATGCGCTGACAAAGTTTTGTAGTTTTTTCAAAGGTTCTCTGCTTAGAACATAATCCAAAAGAAGTAATTGCTTTAATACTTGACGTCGTTCAACATACAGATGACTCGCGACTGACTTTGCAGGTGAAATCCAATGACATGCAAATCTGAAATGTTTTGTGAAGCATGAACACAAAGTAATTGTAACATGATTTAGGTCATATCAAAGTACTTGTCAATGGAGCACAAGCATTAAGCTATTCTTATCGACAAACGTATATCATTACCTGGCATTCATAAACAAAGGCGTCTTGCGAAAGAGAAAGATGAGTTTCTCACAAACAGTTTTCGTTTGACCGTATGGTTTGAAAGTCCTGTTGAAAACAGTGACAGGTCATTCTCAGCATGAACATTAACTTGAGAAAGTGTATCCCTTTGATGATTTTAAGATTATCCATATGGTGAAAACGCAACAATATGTTTTATTTATCTTAAATGTCAAATAGCATATGAAAAGGTTTTCTAAGGGCGATAAATTCTTGAAAGTATAAGCGAGACATTTGCTGATGTTACAAAATTCAAAAGAAATTCTACAAAAACAACCGAGAAGTTCCCTCATTCTTTACTCTTTTTAATAGTGTTTAAATGTTTACAATAACTTCTTCCTTCAAAAAGACATTAGTTAAAGAAAACGCTTACTTACCTTTCGGGCTGAATCTTGTCGTGCAGGAACTCAACTCGAAGCAAAGGACACAAAGATACCCTTGTCAAGGTTATGTGATAAGATTCCCGTAACGTAACATTTTCAAATTTTGGAAATCAAGAAGACGGTGATATATTTCCATACATAAAGTTACTTATTTCAATATGATTGATGACAACAGGAATACAAATATATCAAACAATTTTGAAAGTATATGTCTCGCCAGCTTCCACAAATGGCCACAGAGAATGATTATAAGTTCATTAATGGTTGTTAACAAACATGTCTGCCTATATCTCTCTCACCACCTTGTACTGTCTAGCTAGCCATATTGACTTGATAGATGATTACGTCAGATCTAGAAATGCTAAGGAACTTAAGATTCGTCAAGACAGGTGATTCTTGAGATGGCGTGATGCTATGATGCACGGTGGGGTAGCGTCCGATAGAGGTCAGTATGGTGACTGAGAAGGTAGGAACTTTTTTGTACCTAGTCCGTCAGACCGCATAAGCTGCATGGCGCTTTAGGTATTGTTCATAAGCACGCAGCACAAAGCTCTACCGATCAGATAATTCAGTTGAGATTTGATATCTATCGAAAGACGGTGTAGAAATCCGTCATCAAACGTCGAAGTTCATCAGTTACATGCTGGGGTAGTAAACGAAAACATCGGGAGATCTCTTTACTTTGATCGGTACGATGGAAAATACCTTCTCGAAAATCTGCATGTTGAGTGCTGTATTCCTCAAAATTATAAAATCAATGCCATGTGATTCAATGAGCGCGACAATGATCTGACATTTACATATTTATGGCGTTGAAGCTAAATGCAAGTCGCTTTCCATGATGATGAAATACAGTATGAGCTTATTGTAACGATTAATTCTAAAAACAACAGAAATTGCCCAAAATGTATGAACTTTATTTTGATAATAGCATTGTTTTAATGCTAGCTTGGCAAATTTGTAGCTCGTTGTTTCAAAAAGCTCCCAAAACTAGAGGAAATCAACAAAAATCCCCTTTTCCGAGAGTGCATTAACAATAAAAGGTCAAATCAAATTTAAGGTAAGCTACTCAATAAATAACAACGTAAATTAAATCCTATTTGTGGAAGTGCATTAATCTAAATATAGGTGGGACATTTCACAACCTATTATCAGCGAGATGAGGAAAATTGTGCCCTGTCTAAAAGCGTCAAAAGTTTGTCATCTTAGTTGAAACTCATAGGAACGATAGCGTATTACCTTAAGACTACAAAATACCTACAACAGTAACTTTTTGACGTAAGCATCTGATTGATGACGTTATAATCACACTTTTTTTTTCGTCACTGATTTGTGGAAAATTCAACTTTAGATTTCTCGAGCATTTTGATGAATTTTTAATTGACATTTAAATCCTGTGGCACTCATAAAGGCAAATTTTCACGTCAGTCAAAAAGTGACGTAACAAACTGAGCATGTGTGTTTGGATATTGCACATTTGGATATAAGTCAAAATTACATGGTTCAGACAAAACATGCAAAGCTCCAAATCTATGGAATTCAAATGTTGCCAGAACGTGGCCAAAAAATTTCATTAAAAAAAAAATTTTTAGGAAGTGAAGCTGAAGAAAAGTTACGGTGGATTTTTAATTTTGCAAAGCTTGAAGTAACTTTTTCTGTAACTTACAAAACTTTCTCATCTGGTTTGCGTGTTGAAGATAGGAAATAAATCTAACTTATAACACTCTAATTTCGATTTTCATTTCAGTCACTTATTAGTGCTATCGTTTGATCTCCCTGATCTATCATATAACATGAAATTTTGACATCTTGACAACTCTTTACTTATATATGTAAGTGTTAAGCAGCAGGAGAGTAAGTCGAGCTATTTCTGACTTTTGTTATACGATTATCATGCAATCCAAATTTTGATCAAAAAGTTATGACGAGAACATAAATACATCAGAAAATGTCTACATTTTTTATCAATTAATCGATCATGCTTAAGTGGTATTTCAGTAGTCTAGAAATTTTTGTTGAATTGAACAGTTTTAGCTATTGTAATAGTAAACACTTTGAATTCGAAGACACGAGGGATCAAATGGTTTTTTTTGAAATGAAAGGTTCGAATTAAGATTGTTTAACCGTGGAAAAGTTGTTAAACCAAACTCTAGCAACCTAAAATGTTGTTCGAAGTAACCAAAGTTCGAATTCAAAATTCGGAAGAACTCGGTTGAAATTTTACAAGAGCAATCACAGATCTAAAATAAACTGAATATTTCCAGCCAGCAATTCATGCAAGGTATGTAATTGACTGTTCATAAATCCGTGCGCGACTGTAAAAAAATGAATTAAAACTGTAGAAACCCGTGAGAAATTTCTCAAAAACTTCAGAACTCAGAGATACAATTAGGTAGGTTGTCAGCTTATTTCACACAGACAGTTCAAAAAGTTCTTGCCATTTAAGTTCGTTAATGGGTGTTAAAATATTTACTCAAAACATTCCTAATGGATTGATGGAACAATGGACAACGTAGATCACTGCTAAACCTATATTTCCTTCTTTACCTACCATTTTGACTTAGCTTACATTCTTTTTATTACCTCTGATTCAATTCTTGCTTTTCATGTAGTTCAATATAACTTTAACATTGTGACCCCGACCACTGAATTCACAGTAAGCAGAGTTAAATTGTACAGTTTGTCAATACTTTGGTGAGAAAAACTCTCTTCTCAAGTCTTTGCACAAACTTTGCATAAAAATGCTGCCAAAATTACCTTGGTCTTTCCAGAGCTTAACGAAGATTCTGAGCCGTCAACAGAAACGTGATGGATACCACATGTTAGGTCTATATACCACACACTCAATTGGACTGGTCATCTCTCAATTCATACCAACAACTCCGTCTGTGGAGGAAGGAAGTAAAACGGATCACTGACGGGCCCTCTGCATGACAAGGAGGAGAGTATTAAACTGAACACTATATCTATATTGGCTGGGGCGCATGCAGAAGAACTTGTTAAAGCCAAAGAACCGGAAGATCCAAACTCAAAGATATACACAGCTGATAGTCACAGATAGACACAGTGTAATGGTGACAGCATAACCCACTCCACCCACTTCTGTGAGACCGAGAGGACTTTTACAATGCACGGCAGAAACCAGGAGAGAGAGAACACTACGGCATATTTAAGTCGAATTATAGAACTGCATTGTCAAGGTGAGTTTCTAGAACAAACTGATTTTCTTATAACTGATAAGCTCATTCATGATTGTACAGCTAACAAGATCTTCCCTGATCCAATGGGACATTCCTATAAGCAGGATTTGCTGATGTCGTGGCTGAGCCACCCGTGCTCGTGATGACTGCCCTGCAAAAGATGTTAAGTGTCTACTCTGTCATAAAAGGGGCACTACCAAAAAGCATTCTGGCTAATAAAAAGCAAGCAGTCCACTCAGAGTGAAACTTTACAAAAAGCGGAATATTACACTGTAGGGTAAAGCGACACAGGTTCCTTGGTCTCTTGCGATGCCGCGGTATTTATAGAGAAAATTTTGATCAACCCACAGGACATGAAGTCAAATGGAATGTAGCAGGAACTGATATGGGTACTCAAAGACTGTACTCAAAGTAACTTTCAATGTATTAAGTGCACATGTATCCTTCATTGTAACCACCCTGGGTCGTGAATTGATATTTGGGTTAGACGTTTGTCGCAACTTCTACCTTGTACAGATGGCTGAAAGTTCCATGCTGTATAATGTAAATGCAAGCATAGAAGACGTCCATGTAACAGAGGAGTTAGAATGCGATCATAACTCCTTAAGGCAAAAGTGGAAAAAGCACCAATTACTTAGAAAAAAGAACAGATGACCCTCTATACGACTTAAAAGGCATGTTTAAAGCCACATTCGAGGGTACGGTGGGTCTTTTTAAAGGTGAGATGGAACTCAAGTTTATGCCAGATAAGCCAGTGCTATTGCCACTATGCTCAGTCAGTTCCGTTAGGTGTACTTTCAAAGCTTAGCTTCCAAAACCCAAGTAATCATACGACTCTGTCCAAAAAGAAATGAATGGGTACTCAACTTTGTTATTGTCATGAAGAGAATAGGAGAGTTACACCATTGCTTAGGTCCTAGGAATTTAAATAAGGGACTTGTCAGAAAAATCTATTACACAGCATTATATGAGGACTTACAATATACGTTTCAAAGTTAAAAATACTTTTCTAAATTGGATGCAAAGAGTAGTTACTGGGCATAGAAATGGGCTCCAACAAATCAATTACTCACTGCCTTTAACACTCCATTCAAAAAATGTTGTTTTGTGTGTTTACCCCTCGGAACATCTGTATCAGCCGAACTCTCTTCTGGAAACATGGACAATACCCTAGCAGGGATATCTGGAACTTTTCGTTGTGTTGATGATTTCAAGGTGAAAGGTTCCAATTAAGAACGAGATGACCTTCATCTCTTGGAAACCATCAGCCTTCATGTACAGTGGGGGGCATTACATTTAACCCTGAGAAGTGTGCAATAAAGAAGACCAAGAGGGACTATATTAGGCCTGTTGCATCAGCTAGTTGTGTCGAATCATGTGATGGCAACGTACAAGCAAGAACTGCAAAGTTTACACAGCTTAATCAATTTTCTGTCAAATTTTATTCCAAACTAGACACAATTGACATTCGCAATGCGCTGCGTCCTTACGAAGGGTGTTCATTACGTCTGGAAATTAGAGATGCAGAAATAAATTGTCTCGACATAGGCTTAGATTGCCAATGCCACCAAAATTATGCATTTTGATGTAAACAAGCCAGTCACCATTGAAACAGATGCATTGTTCAAAGGACTCTGTTCGGTCTTGTTGCAAGATGGACACCCTGTCACATTCCTCAGAAAGTCATTAATACTTACTGAAACAAATTACTCAAAAATATTAAACGAGAACTTCTTGCAGCTCCTTTTTATTGTGAATGACTACATACCTACATCTTTGGAAGACACCTTAAAATAAATACAGACCACAACCCATTGCAAGCATTCTTCCAGAAGACAATTAGCCTAGTACCTTCACGTCCCCAACTGATGCTGCTATGGCTTGCAGTATATAATCTACACGTAAAATATTTGGGTTCTAAAACTGTATTAGTAGTAGAAACCTTATCAAGACTAAAATCAGACCATAGCAATACCCAACAACACTAGGTCTTGATGTAATGATAGGACATCTCTCTTGGAGATCCGCCCTATATGTCTTGCCAATCTGCTATATGAAATCATACAGGATCCTTTACTTTCAGCTCTTAGTAAGTTGATAACTAAGGGCTGACTTGAGATCAGGCAAGATATAAGTAAGGATGTAAAGCCTTATTGATGGCTTCGAGATAAGATGGTTATTCTGGATTGGCTCGCGATGAAAGGATGTTGTATTATCGTACTTGTAGCTCTTAGAAATAAAACACTTGAACGTTTACATAATGGCCATCAGGGCATTTCAGCAATGCCACAAAGAGCCTAGCGCACAGTGAGTTGGCCAAATACGCATAGTGACGTGAGAAGATTGTTAAGCCTGTGTGTTGAATGCCAAATGCATGGCAACAGGAAACCGCATAGACCTGATTATCAAATATCAGCCACTAGTTCACTTGAAATCTAGGAAATAGACATTATGGAATTTGAAGGCCGAAAGATCATTGTCATCATTGACTATTACTCTGACTTCATCATTGTTAACCTCCTGAGGTCCGAGACCTGTTGTGATAACCCGCCTGTATGATATTTTCTGATATTCGGCTTACCAGAGTGTCATATCACAGACAATGGGCCCTGCTTTTGCTCAGGAAACATTTCAGAGCATATTGTGAACATCATGAAATCAACCATAAAACCGGGGAAATGGCCGTGTAGAAAGAGCAATCTAAACTATGAGAAAGATCTTTAAGAAGGCTAAGTTGGATGCTGAGATAACCGGAACAATGCTAGGTTATCATGATACACCGATTGATAAAGACTTTCCTTCTCCAGTGGAACTATTCTTCAATGGACGTATCAACACTCACCTCGGACAAATCTTCCAACCACCTATGTTCACCAGACAAAAAAGCTGCAGACCTTGCCAATAAGATAGCCACACATCTCAAGCCATCTGGAGCACCAAGTGTTCATTATCAAACCAACGAATCCGTTTGGCGTACAGAGGATGACAACTGAGAGTAAAAATCAGATTTCGTACACATTCCAGATACTACTTCGGACTCATATCGGAGAATTCTCCGAAATATGCACGACATCAAGCCACGCCACCCAGTTTCAGCCACTATGTCACACACGCATTTCCCAGAAAGTGAAGGAACCCTCACAGAAAAGATAGAAGACCTAGGGCAGATGGATAGCTGGAGTCTTATTGCTGCGTCGTCACCATCAACTTCAATTACATCCGATGAAAATTTAACAGAGAACACCAATATAACTGATGATGTAACCCAAGCAAAACCACCAGAGGAACCTGCCGTAACATGGTCGACTTGACAGAGGAAACCAAACAACATACCAGAGTTTTTTTACTTCATGATTTAGATCACAGACATGACGTTAATCTTAATCACTAGATCTATTCGGTGATACATATCCAGGGACCTCTTTCTCCATTGGATCCACCCGGAATACTTGCACAATAGTATTCACTTTTCAGTCTGCTTCATACTATAAGAACATGTTGCATAACTTACTTTAAAGATTCCTTAGCGACCGATAAAACAATGACCACTTAAATCACTGTAAACCCATTCTATTAGCTTTCTTACCCATGATTCAGTTATCACTATCATGTAGTTCAAATTGAGTTTAGTAAGATGTCAGACATAAAACTTCAACAGTGGGCATTAAAATTCATGAGATATTGTGAATATGCTAATGTAACGAAAGATCACAGAAGCCCATTCGCAGGTTTAGAGGCCCAAATTTAAATACCTAGGATTTGGTGAAGATGTTTCATAACGATGTGGTTTCCAAATCCTGGAGAGAAACCTTTCGATCATAGGATATTTGTTAGCATAATTTTTTTTATAAAAGAAATATGATTGCTATGATACTAGAGGGAATGAGCTCTGTAATCGTCTTTCCCAACTCTTAAGATCAGTGTCAGTTTCATATAGGAGTATTTAGGTACATAATATGAAATCATTGGATATATATGTTTTAAGAAGAATTCTGACTACAGTTAGTAATACTTGTAACTTGAATATACAGTTAAAGCCTAATTGTAAATGAAATAAAAAGAATATAAAGATGCAAAAGTGAAAACTGAATATGCTCTTTATATTTATTTTTACGGATGTATATACATATATATACTTATATCAATGAAATGGCACTCATGAAGTTAACAGCGACACAAAAATAAGGTTGCTGCTGGTGGTGAAAATTCGGGATCAACTATCCGGATTTTCGACTTTACTATTGCACTATTTAGTGCAATGGTAAAGTCTTCGTTTTCGGTGTATGAGATCCTGGGTTCGAACCGGGCCAGCACCTCAAGCACATCATGTTTAATGAGTTCTATGCTATGTACTTCATGACTACTTGTGTGTCTGCCTGAGTACTTATACATATATATCTATATATATATATATATGTATATATATATGTATGTGTGT
>JAAAKL020004723.1:0-20446 GCA_010016065.2 Carybdea cf. marsupialis auct. non (Linnaeus, 1758) | reverse complement strand
ACAAAATCTATATACAGTGCGAAACGACTTATCAACTGGTGTATTTTCGGGATTAATACAAATGTAACACCTTAGCTATTGGACTAAGGTAAGTAAAATTATATAATCGTTGCATTTGTGTCCTAATTCTAACGTTGTTAATTTATGAACTTACTCTTCCTTTGGTATATAAACTTTCCCTTCTAACCAGTAATTGATACACTTTTCCGCTTCGTTTTCTCTTTGCTTCCTCCAAATCTACCCTACCAACTTTAATTAAATTGTGCAAGAAAGTCTTAGTGGAGAACGTGGTCGTGTGCTCTAGATCTAGCTTTCGGAAACAAAAGATCTGGGGTCGATCCCAGGTCTGATGACCTTGATTGTAAAGTCGTCTGAGTTTTAGTTGGGCGTCAACAAACACGTGACGTGATGTCAACAGGCATGCTTTTAAATCAGTTTAGCCTCAGAAGTTTAATAGAATTGAGGAATCATTATGTCTTTCTTGATTATTAGTGTTTAATAAATATTCGATCAAAGGAAACTCCGTCTATTTGTTGAGTTTAGCTAGCGGCAGTTTCAACTTATATAACAGACTTTGTACAGTTTCTCTTTGCCACAATCACTGTCCCCGCACAGTCCACGTACAGGGCATTGCAGGAAACGGTTGAATTTTATCCTCCAAAGCATGGTAACTACCCAAACTGGACTTAGACAGTTGTAATGCTTCTCCAACAGTGGCGTAGCCAGGGGTATGCTTGGTATGCTAAGCATACCCTAGGGGAGGACTTCAAGGTAAAATAGCATACCCTGGTTTAAGTCTGTCTCTTAATTTCAAATATATTGGAGTAAAAAAGAATGTTCCATCACTTTATTTTCTGTTTTCACACTCGATGAATTGTAATGGGCCCATTTCCCACATGAACTTCTACATGCTTTGCAAAACTTACCCAGGAAGAGTGTCAGCAACCGGCAATTTTTTTCATGGAGCATACCCTAAAAATGCTCATACATAATTAGCATACCCAACAAAGATGACCTGGCTACGCCACTGTTCTCCAAGGGTAGGAAAGATGATCAAGCGGCCTCTTGGGACTATGGCGACACATCGTCATCTTCCCCGGGTAAATGGCAATAAAATTTTCAAGGTCATTCCATTACACTTGATTGTGCTCGTAAATAAAAGCAAACACTTTGAATATAAAAATATGCTATCTCATAAATCTTTTATGCATTTGTGAATATTTAAGAGTCAAACATTCGAAGAGTTATCGACGTTAACATAACACAGCAGCTGGTTTACTAACAACCCTATCCTTAAAATATTAAAATAAGCTAGTCCGGATAGGGATAAATCTTTGACTATTCTTCTGTTATGGTCTCTAAAAGGTAATTTTTTTAAAAGATGGGTGCATTGTAAAAAAAAACTATGAGAACACAGGGTGTCAACCCTTAATTCTTTAAATAACAGCTCGAACATGACTTCTGTTGAATGATGGTCCCTTAGCATCGTTTTTAGAGAGAAATTGGTGGTGTCATGATCTTCACTACGGACTTTGAAGAGTATTTATTTTGATGTGTTCATATAGAGCCATAGCATTGGCGTCGCTGTTGTTAAAGCTTCATTAGCCTCTTTCTTTGCTTAAGGGTAACTGAGTTTATTGTACTTCGCCTCGCCTTTCAGAAACAGGAGTGAAGACACAAAGACCAACTGGTAAAAAATGCTCAACTTTTACTTGCTGCGCGTCAATAAAACTATTTAACAAAGGATGTATAGCTCTTACGTAGTTTATAACAGATTCTCATAAACGCAACTTGAGTAGGACAGTAGACCTTGTATGAGATGTTTTAAATAGCACAGAGGAGTCGCACAAGTCACACGAAGCACAAGAAAATGGAAGCATTTTACAGAGACCGTGGCACTGCACACATTTTATATTGATTGATTGATTTGATTGATTGATTGATTAATTGATTGATTGATTCATATGCTTCCAAATCAAAGTTTTAAAAAGTTTTTAAACCTAGGCACCTTGAGCACTTTCCATAACGACAAATATCTCTCTGCTTTGAAGGCCCCTTTCTACAGAAAACCTTCCATTGCCTAGTGCTATTATTTGTTTGACCGATTCGGTCTTCAAATGCTTCTTGCCCCAAATATAAAGTAGGGCTTTTCAGACTTTTCCAATAAAGGCCAATAAATTCTCCTTCTTAAGTGTAGAAATAGATTGAATAGGAAAGGTGGGCGCGTAATTTTTATAAATTTCTCAACTGTGGAGGAAGGGTTTGCACTGAAATGACTTGGTGACAATTATAAGGTTGGACTGTAAATAGGATTTGATAATAAAGTGGGAAACTGTAATGTTTAATTAAGCGTTCACTGGAAGATTTGGGCTGCATGGATTTGAGAAGCTATTAATATCTTTACTTAGGGCGGTAGTGGACTGAGGGGCAGGGGGTACGTGTCCCCACTTTTTGAAAAAGAGTTGTTACCTATAAATCCTGAGACGACTTTGTTACCTTAGGTCGTTCCTTCATGTCACATCCAGACAATAGTCTTCGCATAAGCGTAATTCAAATGAAGTGACGCCGGATGATTTCAAGCAGCTCTTTGTTCATGTCCACTCCTATCCTATCCATAATACAATGAGACTCATTTCACAAAGATTAAATAATGGGCAAATCTAAAAAAACTCGCTTTCAAAAGTTCAGATTTACAATATCTGCGTCGTCGCTGAAGGTAAATGGGGATAAGGGCTATATCGTGCAAATGGTTCTTGTAGGCTAAATTCTGTCATCTCAACCAAACTGACTTATAAAATGTACGCCTCTTACTTTCCTTTATATCTCAATCGAGTGCAAGACATCACTTATCACAAATGGTACAACTATAAATCTAGTTATTCTGAGACACTATGTAAATTGTTTTTAAACAACGAATATCTGACTACAAAGAATTACCCATGTTTGATTTGCAAACTACATTCTTGTGCCTTGGATGATAAAGAGTATGTTGATTCCAGTGTACACATAATAGGCCAATCTGAACCCATTACAAGAAAGTAATCTATTTCTATATTTACAATTAATGGAACTAAATGATGTAATGAAAAGGAAACTCCAATCCTACGACAGTGACGTCATAGGTTGTTGCCCTTGACAACCCTTCGTAGTATTGGTTGATAAGTTTAGGGGTTGAGTGACCACACAACAATACCATCAATCCTGATCTTAAGCCCAGTAAGTATAAGTCCTTGATTTGGCTACATCATGGATATGTAGTCACTTCAGTCTAAACATCATGTTGAACTGCATATCAACAGAAGTCTCAAGGTAACTGCTTCAGCATAATTTTAGCTCAATGCGCATATAATGGTCTTACGACAAACATGACCTCCGTCACAGGCTCTTTCCCCAAAAAATTTAAACTGTATTTAAACAAGTACTCACGAGACATACGTATTCGACATCGAGTTAACTTACCATTTTTGACTCCTCTAACGTTCGGTCGTTGAGAAGAACAACATGTTATGTCACTCAACATACCCTTTCCACACACTATGCATGCCATAATCGCCTACAAGATTTTAGGATTTTGTCAAACAATTCCCCTTGAACAGAGAGAGTTCCTCTGAAAAACCTTCTGAATAGATTAACCAAGTTTAATTGGGAGATTGGTCAGTAACAGGTTCTAAACACTTCGAAAACAATGAATTTGAAATTATCATTCTCACGAAGCTGTTTTGATTTTGAAGTTTGTGTGGCATGCTATGATATGCTTTATCAAATGCTCTAGTTTTCTGCAAAAGGGGATGCTTTTATAAAGCTCCTACGTCCTACTTTAATCGGGCTCACTTCCCCTGCGGGTTTATACTATAATTTACTTGTGCTCAAGATTCCCTACAGCAGGAGAGTTCCCTGACGTGTGGCAACATTCTTTCAAAATTCATACATAATTTTAGCAGTCCCTAGACAATCCTAACGTCTCTTACAGAACGATTTTAAGTTCCTTCGGATAATCAACCTAAATGGCCAATCGAATTTTATAATGACGTTGAGTAAAATAGCCGGTAGCTTGAAAAAAGTTCAAATTAAATTCAAAATCTATTAATTCTCCTACCTGAGGGATGAAGGTACGACCGTAAAGGTCTAGACTGTTAAAAATAATAGGGCTATATACTAACCCAATTTGCCACTTCACACAAAGTCATTGTTGACTGCTGCATCCCATGAATACAAAAACAAACATTCGCCAGTTTTTCAGCTGCATCATATTGTTGATTGTTATTGATCATTTGGTAAACAACGCGCTTTTCTGTAAGCAAATCTTTATAAGCAACACGAGGCTCAAGTCTTTAAAAAAGATGCTCGAAGTAACTGTTCATCAGTACCTCAACCTGGAGCAGCTTTCCCCAAACAAGAAGAAACAAAAGATAAGAGCAGAAAACAAAGAAGAAAGGAGGAATAAGAAGAGGTATTTGGAAAACAAAGGGCATCCGACTGGTGCACTTTCTTAAGTAAGTCGACAAGTACACGAATTTGGTCTTCCCCGTAGATGATGAACAAACAACAGTTAAGCGACGTACGAGTCTGCTTAAGAGTGTAACGTGAGTATCACTTAAGTTCAGACAAAATAATATATTGCTTGCCAAAAGAAGCGTAAATTCATGATCGCACCGTTTTCTTTGTATAAGAATTTAATCTAAAATAGCTGAGTCTGAGATTTAATTTGCTTCATAGAAAACAATCAACGTGAGAATTCAAGCATCCATCCGAATTATCAATTCAAACATTTTTAAAATGCTAAAAGCAATTACTAGCAACCCCTTAACAACTTCGAGGCTGGATCTCAAGGTTGTTTGTGTAAAAATATGTTGAAATGAAATGTCCTTCCTAGAAACAAAACTCAAAAGATCGATTGGCGGAGAAATTATCTATCAATAACAAGGGAGTGGGTAATCACTGTACTTTTCAAATTTAAATTACTATTGCCATAATCGTGTAAGCCTCCTAATGATGGCAAACAAGAACTACTAGCACGAAGAGGTACTAGGAGTCTTGCCCAATGGCGAGAAGCAAGGTAAGATAAGGTAAGGCTTACACATATTTTGCAGAAGATGGTTACAGAAGACAGCCATGAGACTGAAATCATACTGTGCTATTTTCACAGTAAGACGTAGGTTGTCATTTCATCCTCTGATACAAATCCGGATTCCATGGAATACAATAATTCGTTTACTGAAACACACATCTTACAATGCAAATGTTGTAGAACTCGTTAGAAGGCAACACCTGCAAGATGCAGAAGTATACAGTACATTCCTAAGTCAGTCTAAGCAAGTCAATCTGAAATCCCATGTTCTACTCAAGACCCCACCAGCGCTCTCGATTTTGGCAAAAGAAAGTGCTAAATGATTGTAAAACTTGCTTGTTGTTTAAGTCAGAAAGCCATTCAAATTCAACGGGCTGTGCTCAAGGGAGAACTCGCGATTTCAATAGCTCACTTTTCATTACTTCATACAAGAGGATTGTGTCTTTGTCGACACTTTGCTAACAATCGTCTTTTCCGAGGATACTTAACTGCAGTAAACAGATCTCCTTTGCAATTGCAGCGTTTCAAATTCCCATGGCTAACTTCATCGATATTTAACTAACTCTTGTGCACGTTGTATGATACTCAAGGAGCAAACGACACTGTATCAAGGTTCAATCATCCGTGTATGCAAGAAATATTTTTACACGAGGAAATTTGCATGTTGTTGTCGTATTAGTTTTCAGTGTCCACTGCATCCTCTTTGTCATCATTGATTACGTTTAAACGTGAATATTTTGATTAAAGTCCCCACGGCGTTTACTACATGTCCCTTATTGTGGGGACGTTACTTCGAGAAGCGCGTCTAATAAAGGGGGTGTTAAAAGTAAGGGTGTTAATTCGAAGCATTGCGGTATTTGCAAAGTTCCTTGGCGCCACAAATTCGCAGTGCGCCTCCACCGGATTTTTTTGTAAAAAAATTGAAATTTTGAAATCGCCGAATGGTAGTTTAGCGGAACGGAGAAAGCAGCCCTCCCCCAAAATTATGCAGCAAATATCTACCTTTCGTCTTTTTGTATTCTTCAGGATCTTGAAGGAGCATTATGGGAATACGGGAAATAGTACATTGATACTGTACATGAAAACTTGCACCTGATATTTAAAATGCAACATGTGCCTAGGTATGCTAACTACGTTGGCAGCTGGGAGTAAAAAAACAACTTTGCATACAAAATTTCACACGAAATTTGTTTACCGGTTTCATATTCTGAGAAAAATCTAGTAGACTGAATTATTTGGTAGTTGTTTATAAAAGTGTTAATAGCGAACATGCGTTTCTTCGCACTCTCTATATCTTGTGTTGCGCAAGAAACTATTCCAGAGGAAACCAGCCCTTACATAACAAATGGACAATAGAAGAGAGGATTACGTAATCCCTGCTTGAACAAAGAGATGTGGGACCAAATATTGTGTCACCCTAATCGAGACAACTCCACGGAGACCATGGCTTTTTCCTACAATGGGAGAGTACACGCCTTTTTATGCAAAATACATAATTCCACTGTAGTTTCCGCAAATTAAAGAAGCCAAAAAAGACCTTCTATTCACATATAAATAGCTATTTGCAAGAACCAAACTGAAAAGAGTCAGCATCATATTGGCAGACGGAGCTCAAAAACTGAGTCAAGTTTAAGATCCTGATAATTGCTCAGATTTCCATTCCAGGAACTATATATGATTCAATATTGTATATTGTTCGAGTTAAAATTTGTGTAGAGGTGTAGTGGTGTGTAGGTTCACAAAGTATTAGATTGATGCCTTGGTGCTCACTTAACACCACTAGTATTTGGCGCATGGACTCCCTAGATAGCCTTCTAGCGTAGGTTAGATTAGCGCATTGTAAAGAGATCATGGAGACAATTACAACCAGAGAGTGTATTTCTCATTTACCCATTATTTACAATGATCCACAATCTCGTTTCAAGCCCTAAGGGCTGGAAACACGTTTCTTCGTTTACAACAACACGACAAACTTTCAGAAGTTCTGCAATATAAAATCTAACGATTTTTCAGACACCAATCTGAAACAAAGACAAACCTACACATCTCATTTGTACTTTCATACTTCTTTAAAGATAAATTGTTTCATTGGACTACCTACTACTGCAAATATTTATGAGATATTACAGAACACGTTACATGCAATTCTAATTTTTTCATACAGCATGGTTGCAATGATGCGTTCATTTAAAGCCCTCGGAATCCACGAAAAAGCTAAGCGACCAAAAATAGTCGCGCCACCTCTGGGTTGTGACGGCATTCGACGGCAATTTCTACATATTTCTTAGCAAAAAGCTTGAACAGTATCGAGGTATGTGAGAACTTTTGGAAAACACATGATGCATGAATCTCAAGCAGTATTGGTCAGGATTTATATTCATCATTTTAGACAAGATCGCAATTGATAACAAATCCTGTGGATTTCCTTTTGTTCCTAGAAATGATATCTCACGATAAAACTGCATTCAAAACATGATTCGCTGCACAATTCCATAGTCAAATGTCTAATTGAATAAATTTTAAAATGTTATCTCGAGCCAAAACTTTATCTGAAAAAATAACGGCGATTTTCTACTGTGGTTAATGTCGATGTGAACGGTAGTTCCGACTGCAATCCCAAGTGCCGCCTCGGATTCTGAGGACTAATTTTATGTATGTGAGCTACAGAATTTTAATGTATACGAGACATACCTTTTGCTTTCAGTCTGGATGTCTTTTAATGTTTTCTCCAATCAATCCTTGAATATTTCTTGAATGTTTCGTGAGAGAAAGTCTATTCTGAGCTTTGACGTTTCTACGAACATGTTACCGACATTGTAAAACGAACCTATCACATTGCTTATCTGCGTTATGCTTCCTGTTTTGAAATAAAAATGTTTTATAGAAACGAAAACATTTTTAAACAAGTTGTTTGTGGTACAAAAGCCAAGAATTGAACAGAAAAGACAAGTCATAGTGTTGGTTGATCAAGCTTATTGTCGTAAGACTCTCATTATCTTTTGTATTTATGACGTAACGGTTCTGATGAGAGTCATACGAAAATAAGCTTGTTCAACCAACACTATGACTTGTCTTTCACTTCAACTTTCGAACAACTATTCTCTGTTATGGACTGCAATGTCAGTGACCTTACCTGCAAAAGTTGGCTTACCCAAAATTCCTGAATTCCTTAGTTTTTTCTTGATTCTTGCCGAATGTAAAATACACGTGGTATTGCAATGTAACAAACGTGAATGAATCAAAATATGAAGGAAGATGATATGGAAGTTAAAACGAGGCGAAGGCAAACCTATGAGGCCCAATGAGGGCAGTAATGTACGACCCGCGGGATAAATCTGCCCCAAGGGCATAACAATTGGCACACGGAGCCACTTACATTACACTCGAGACTAACACTCCAGAACTACACCCTATCTGCTTTTACAAGTACTTTCTACATCAAAATTGGATCTCGCAACGGGATTGTACGTTGTCATATTCCCACTTCGTGCTGGCTTGCATAGAACACACCGTATTAATGACAAATTGGCTTCAATTTGGTATATAGGTCAAATTCAATTTGGAACCGAACAAAACAGGTTGCTACATAAGCTTTTTAAATTTAAATGAATAGCCATAGCGAAATGTTATTTTTGTTATCATGACATTCATTTCCTTAAGTCCTGATCTGAATGTAATGCATCCAGACTACGCTACCTCCCGTGGTATGAATTTGAATGTTGAAAATAGCCCATGAATTGAAAATTATGCAAATACAGGAGACATGGTTTGGCAATGAATAGAAAAGTCAAATCCTTTGTTCACTATTCCTGCCGAAACCCCTGTTAATCTCGTGACGATAATGGCTGTATTAAACGTAACTTGTCTGACAATATACACTTCAGCCCTTTACCCGTAAAACCATATACGGAGTACGATCAATCTACGATGTTACTAATACGATCGACAAATTGCCTACTTTCGGCAATAATCAGAACAAGAACGTCATTCCCTGGCAACAAAGTAAGATAAATCTACCATAACAAAGATGGGAAGAGGTGCCTGAATGTCTTTAAACTGGAAGAAAAAACTTCATAACCACCCTCCACAAATTTTATAGATGTACAAAACCGGGACATTATCTCTTCCTTATCATTTTTCTCACCCAATAGATGTGTATAGTCAAAGTTGCGTCTGCTGCCAAATACAATTAATTTTCTCCTTCCAGACCTTACAAAATTCCATGAAGGAAGACGTAATATCCTGATGGAGGCGATGCACCATTTATGTACAGATTACCCAATCTTCAGGTGTTAGTAATGGGCCAGGCGCGTGATACAGCCCTCGTTGATCATAGACATGCGGACCGCCAATGGCAAAGGGTGGGTTCATGTTGTGCGACAGCACTGATGATGTTAAACCATAACACACAGCGGACCCGGGCACAAGAGCCAACATCGGTTATCTTGACCTTGTTTTACGACCTTTGGCCTTCTTAGGATGCTTAGGGACGACTTGCAAACCTGAAAAAGAGCACCGATTTTTGTCAAAAGAGAATAAAACTTCATTTTATTAGCTAATAAGTTTAAATTCAAACAAACCTCAAGTCTTGATAACTTGGTAAAACTCTTTATAAAACGTAAAAACCATCTCTTCCGCAAGATTATGTTTCAGCATGAATTGTTTCTCACCTTCACCATGGATCAAATTCGAGTATACATTTGACCGGAAGGCAAGAAAACATCACTAAAGTACACAAGCTCTCAATATCAGACAACTCCCGTTGGCTGAAGACATGGCCATAAAAAGAACGTTTCTGGTCATCATCTACATGTGTTTCCAGAAAAAGTCAAATATATTTCTATTACACTGGGAATCAAAATGTATGATAGCAAAGACAAAATCTGGAAGCATGTGACGCTTGTTGGAATGCTGAACATCAACATTAAAACACAACTGTATTGGCTTATACGATCACTGTTGCACGGTAGCTACAAATCAAGAATATTTTCCCTGGGTTTAAATACCGAGATATGCCTAGTTTTGGGTCCCTTTCATGTCTGGTCCATTCATTTCGATCGATCTCCTTTTTTAGGCCTCATTTATTCCCGTACCAATTCTATATAGTCTCAAAGATTTTGGTCTTTTGCATTTCGGTCATGTTACACATAAAAGCTATATGACTGACAAATTCCTGTCAATCGTGTTATTAATAAACGCGCAAACCAAGACAAATCCTTCTTTCACGGCCGATTACAGGCTTCTTTCTTTTGATAAATATAACATACCAAGCGGTAAGATTAAAAGAAGAACGCACGTTTAATAACACCTCAAGGGAATAATCTTGGTAATTGTTGACGCAGGCCTATACTTTACTGCCATTTGCTGATGACAGCCGGCCTGCGGAACACCAGCTGAACAATGAAACCATGGCGGTGCATCAATATTTGACACTACCTACATTATAACCACTGATATAAAGAAGGAGAGGGCGTAACGATACACTGGCTTACACAATTAAAATATAAACGGACAATTCAAAAAGTTTGTTAGTGGTACGAAACTAACTGCAAGAAATAGGGACAACATTTTAGCACTGAAGAGCTTTCTTCGTATGACCACCTCAGAGTACAAAATCGTCAGAATTGGAATTGAAAAGAAATCTACAAAACTTACACCCAACTGTGTTTCGAAAGCAGCCAATCAGAAGTCTGACTAATAGATTAGTTTTGTTTCGACCAATCAGTTTCTGTGGAACTGAATGGTTAACCGAAAAGGCCCAATGAAATGACAAATTATTTTTGTCTGCAAAGCAAAGGTTTCTTGCTTTGATGTGGATGGAGAATCAGCCTCACCGGTATCACACAGAAAAAATCCATTCAATTAGTTTTAAACACCAAACCAGTATAGAGTTACCGATGGGTATGCTTATGGGGCAGTTGACTACATGAAAAGCTCACTCTCCCTTCTTATTTGCAAACTCTCCTTGCAAGTGCGTAGGCCCAAAGGTCGGCGTTTATGTTCGGGATACATCCCTTTCTTCACTTTTCATGAATCGTGTACACTTAGTTCATCGTTGGATTTTCTGCATTTCCACCTTAGATTTGGCTGGGTTGCGTTCGGAGCATACTTACGTCTTGCTAAGGTAATTGTAGTCTAAGATTATACAAATATAAATCAAGATTCAACACTATCTGGGGCTAAGAATCCTCTCCTTTAAATTTCGTAGTCCATTTCAACAGGGAAAAAGTCTGTCATACTCTCGATTCATACCCAGGACCCAAGCAACGAAGACCCCAATGATAACATAATTCATCTCCTCTAATCGTTTATCTCCTATTCCTCCACGGACAAACATTGACATCCGGCTGCACGTAATTTAGGAGATCCGCCTACGCCATGAGTGCTCATCATGAAAGGACTGCCATGCAGCCCAACAATCTGTTAAAAGCCGTCAGAAGGTAACAATTCATATTCTTGTAGAACTGTTACCACCTTTCACTTCATAAACTCTCTGTAAAGATAACATTTGATGAACTACTGCCTGGTACATCTTTGATTGGAGTCACAATTAATGATGCATGTACTTACTTGGAGTGCTGTCTGATCCCGTAGATAAATTAGAACCTTCCTCCCAAGCCATTCTAAAGAAAGCAAATCACTTGTATCATTATGTTCATAAACAGACAAAGTGACTATTGAACGACTTCATCGATAAACAATATAAAACACATCATGGTTAAAGAATAACTAGGTTTGCAATATCAACAATGGGGAAACGTGATACAATGAAGATCAACTGACTGTGTAAATAACCCATTATGTCAATAAGCCCATATCTTCAGGCATCAAAGTATTGGGTTACGTTCCAATCAACAAATGTGGTTCTTTTAATAAAAGCTGCTTAAGCACAAGGCTGGTGCTTTCATAAAGTTTGAAATAAAACAATAAACTTATGGTAAAGAACCTCAGGAAAGCACAAAATAGCGAAACCATTTTTTGTCCTTTTGACACTCCATTCTGAAGATTTGAACTCTGAAGAGCGTCCGCCGAAAACAGCTTTCATACACAAAAATGGTCTGCTTTGCGCTATCTTAAGTGTGGAATATGGTGCTTAATCGAATGCGGGTTTAAAGTCTATTAGGGTGACATTCCTTTCAACTTAAAATATTAAAAAATATGACTTTCATCTACAATTATGGTGTACCTCGTCTTATAAGAATATTTACTGGATGCTTATGGGTGCAAAACACAACTTCTATTTCTGATTCGTTATTTTGAAAGCAAACTGACATCAAACTCTATACACTATTTCGGCAATTATTGCAACGTTTTGCACCGTGTGGATAGAACTAACCAGAAAGGTTTTGGTTACAAAAGTTGTTTCGCTCTTTCTTGTAGTATTAATGATCTGTGCCATGAAGAAAGCAACAATACTGAAAAGAAGACTTCTACGTACTGGTTCAAGTCCCTTAATAGTGGAGCGGCATCGATATCTTCGTATCCATCGACATCTTTGAGAAAAAGAAAGGGATAATGCATTATGACCATGAAAACACTAGTTGATACGTGATAACATGTCCTGTGTATCACTTTACATACTACAACATAAAGTCCTCGTAGATGTCAAAAAGAGGTTTGAATGCCTTTCCTGTCTGTATTACTAAAACAAACAGAAATTTCTATGCTAACAGATTCTTCCCTAGGGTTTCCAAGATCTGGAACTCTCTGTCTGCAGACTGTTTTCCTCTTACTTACGATCTTGACACTTTTCAGTAAAATGTCAATCGCATTCTTCTTGTAAATATTTAACTTTTTTGTCAGTAATTATATCTATTTTTCTCTTAATTCTCATTTCTTCTTCTTTCAAAGTAAATCAATACCTTGAAGTGGCAACTTTGCCTTAAACATGTACGATTAAAAGAAAATTTTTTAAAACTTAACACGTACCCACATGAATATCGTCTTGATCTAATGAGGATCTAAGGTAAAAACAAGAAAAATTGACAATTTCGACATGATAAACATATGAACTGCTTCTTTAAGAGGCTGAAAATGATGCTGCTTAAATCGACGCGGCATGCAGATCTTGTGGTTTGTATTTGACTACAAGTATTGAAACGGGAGAAAATCTTAAGTATTGAACTACTACTGAAACTTGAGACAGTTTGAAATCATTTGTCTTTCAAGATGTCCAATAACTACTGTCAAACCGGGGGCTTTTTATAACTTAGAGCAAAATTTTCTTAGGGTGCAAATTCCTAATCCTGTCCATTAAGCTATCTCATTGATAACAACCGAGGTCCTTTCCAATTCTTGGTTCACCACGATAGCAGCCACTTTTAAAAGCTATTACACCTATTGTCAACTATGGGTAATCATTGTTTATCTTAAGGTAGCGACATGGAAAATGTGACGTTCAAGTTAACCACAAATTTCATTTAATCGAGTCGATCATAATTAGTAATAGGTTTGAAGAATAGAAGTTTCAACTTCCGAACCAGTCCTAACAAATCCAGTCAAGACCTGCAAAATATCATCTATGTTTCTAAGAATCGAAGTCTAACAAATTAGTATTGAAACTTTAAAACGTTTAACGTACCTAAACCTCCACTTTTGGAAACACTTAGAGTTTCAAATCAAAGAAGTACAGAAAAAGGGATCGAGGGGAAACAAGCCTCCTATAAAACGTGCTTTATGTTTATTGACAGAAAGAAAGAAAAATGTCGCCAAACTTGTCATCTCTCACGCAAAATTAACTAAATATCTCTCTACTCCTACAACATTCTGCCTTAAATTGTTGCATAAAAACACATTAAGGAAAGATCAGTTGTAAAATACGATATATGGAATACATACCCCTCGGATTTCATGAATGGTGGTAATGGAAGATCGTCTGTTTCTCCTAGCGTAAGAAAATCAAAATAAGATTAAGACCTACGAACCTGGTTTAGTATTTAGTTTAGGTCTCTGTTAATTAAAAGATCTCTGCCAAGCCACGATCAATTTAAATTAGAAAACACTGGTTTGATAAATCTACTGGTTCAGATCTTTTATCTTACTGACCAAGAAACATCAAACAGGAAAAATATTATTAGCAGAGAAAAGATAGTTGTCTATTCCTTGAGCCTTTACTGAAAAATTCACACTGGCTGCTAAATGGTGCCAAAACACAATATCGGTTATGTAATCCAATGCTGTTAAAACAAAGTAGGGTATAATGCTTCGTCCTTCCCTTTCGTCACTATTATGATGACTTATATTCTGAGAAGTATTTGATCAAAACACCCACTTATTATGAAAATGGTTTCACTGTGCTTTCACTACCCATTTTCTCTGCAAACATTTTTGATACAATAACTTGTGGCAAAAGCTGATTTAAATTAATAGGCACGACAAACACGCGAACGTAAAAGTGACACAAGCTTTTTCAATCACTTTTTAGAAGCTTTTGAAACATCGCGGCCTGTTAATCTGCCAACAGAAATGTGGTGGCCTCGATGACAACATAATCTATTTTCTCTGGACACCACATCAGTTATCAACCTTACACTACTGGAAATAAAGCCCGGTTCTAAGTAATTATGGATTCGAGCCGCTCTGTGTCGAATGACCTGATCATGGGGGAATCTTAATCCAGTAAAGTTATCTGTTCCAACAACCCCATTGCAAGTCATAGCGGTCAGTAAACAAAATTTTAGATAGTAGCTCGAAAAATTTTGGGTAGAAAATAGTATAGGCTTCAGCCTTAACACCATCTGAGCTCACCAATAAAGGATTGGATCAAGCCGATCTATGTTGATTACTCATTCAATGTTACAGTGGTGAGATAAGAGGGTTCCATATTATGATAAGTCTGAAAAAGTCACTCGAGTTACTGTTTTTTACTTAAATATACCTAGTAGGTCACTCAGCTGATCGAAAAATAGACATAATTAATACAATGACACGTTCTCAAGTCATCCAAATTACCAAGCCTTCACTAAACCGAATTTTCAATTATCATCACCTGTATAAGACCTATGAATGTTAAGTCGCTGTAATTAATGCCAATTTGTTTGTAGGGTATTCTATCAACCATTTGCAATGATATTGGTCAGTTTTTAACATGATTTATTCGAACTGGAAAATCCCAACCGTTCACTGCACGAAGATAGTGAAGGACCTTTTAGTAATGTGACATGGCTCGAGAAGAGGCAAAAGATTTGTAACACGACGGTAGCCAATGATATGTCCGTCGCTTCGTGGGCCCACTAGGTCCGGACCGAATAGCAACAGAATTTTCGGTTACATATAAAAACTGACTAAGGAGCCTTTGGTTTCCCTATGAACAATTGCAATACGATTTTGCAACGGGAACTACAGATGTCGGATAACACTTACCAACTAATAGCTCTCGCACAGCCCGCCTCTGCTCGTCTGTGTGCTGTACGCACCTTCCAGTTCTGAGAAATAAAGATTATCATAAAAAAGGAGTCAATAAATTTATGAGGGAACAACATGCATGTCTAAGCCGTGTATAATACTATGCTCTACGTCAGTATCGTGCCGTAATGACATTTGCATTTACGGTCTTTGACGTTTGAATTTAACCGCGCACACAAGGGTCTAAAGGAAATTTTGTTGTTGCTGTTTTGGATTATCCGACTTGATTACAGAATGATATTACAATGCACCATCAACGCAGGGAATCAAGGGACGAATTGGTCTTTTTACTGTTGTGCATCAATGCAAACACAATCATCTATAAAATCCCCACAAAGACCGTTCCATAGCTATATTTAACGAGTAAGTGCGGGTCAAAACTAGAGAGATGATATTTCGTAATTTAAGTATTTGCTAGCCCCAACTACTGTTTTAAATTTTTCATGGTGTTTCAACTGCTACCAAGTAGTTATTCCAATTTCTCTGATACTGGCATAATAGCATTATAATAGAAAGCAGTGTTCAGTCTATCTTACGGATTAGCTATTATCTGATACAAAACACTCGTACACCCTATTGATTTAAAAGTGATAAATCATCTATTATAAAAACAGATATTTCTACCTTGTGCACATTTTCCCGGTGTGTTCTGAGATTGCTCCACATGTCTGACCAAAGGAAAAAACAATAGAAGCTCAATATTATGTATTCCATCTCTTATGAAAATAGGGTTATCAATAATAGGAGAACCAAAATATACAACTACAACTGTGAATCATAATGACATAATCTTGTTGGAAGGAGTTCAGTTCAAACACGAGGAGGAAGAATACCATTTGCTTATACATAATCCTATGAATAAGAGATGACTATTGCATGCAGTTATGGAGTACAATTCCAGTAACATTGCGATGTCCCAAACTCATCCCTAGAGGGGTTATTTGCAGCATGACTTACAATTCCGTGTAAGTTCAAAAGTTTTCCGGACACTTCTTTCATTAATAAGACTAACTGCATCTCTAAACGAAACAATGTTTACACTGTTGTTTAAGGTTGAGAATGCATATGCTGTATCAGATTTTTCTTTACGTGCACATGCTCCGCGAATTGTGGCTAGAACGGAAGTTTTGGCCATTAGGGCTGTAATCAGACTCCATATCCAGATTCCGTACGGCAGGATGGTATGACTAAGTATTTATCTCAAGAAAACATATGAAACAAGGGTCTAGCAGGAAGGCTTCCCATGCCATGAACAAAACAAATTGAAGAACGAACGAGAATGGGCTTGCCAAATAAACACACCCAGCGATGCAATCATGGGAAGTGGCGTACAGAAAGTCAAAGTTAGAGAATTGAATCTCCAAACCAGCTTGCTGATACGAGAGATGCAATGCTAATTCGCCCATGTTCTAAGCGATATATCATGAAACTGTTACATGTACTATTTCGTGATCTCTGGTACCGTGCCAAACCTCTGCTTGGTAGTTGATTACCAAGAAAGAGATAAAAAATAGAAAACGGTATATGAATCTGGATGTAGATAAATGCCTTATAGTTGGAGTACCGTGTATGGCTGCATCAATTTTAACTTTCCCTTCACTTTTATGTAGGTGTCTAGTAATATCGCAATTTTTTGGCCCAGTTATTTCTCCATAACATCCCTTAATATTATGCATGACTATGGGCTTCTGCATACGAACACATGCTATAGAATATCTTTTACTTGAGGGTATACTGGGGTAATCAAAATATTTGGAGCTTTTCCTTTCAGAGACCATCCAAAAGACGGAAGGAAAAGACAACAGGGAAGTAACGGAATGAAGAGGAGAATGGAGGAGCAAAAAATGTCAAGAAACTCTAACCACGGTAATTCAGAACATTTGAAATGGCCATAAATTTACGGAGCTGATTATCCATTTTAAACCCTCATCTTTTGTCCAATTTCCCATCCTTCTTTCATCGAAACGGAGTGCTTCAATCACGGTCTTGAACTGTGAGGGGCCAACTCGACCTCAAAAAGGAGCGATGTTATGATCATAATTATACGATCATACTACAAATCAGTGTTAGATTACATATTAAGAATATTTCCGTTTGTAATAGCATTGTCTGCAAACGAATAAGCAGTACACTCGCCGCTTAAATAGTCTGAAATTAACACGTGATTTACAAAGTGGAGAAAACATTATGGCGCCCAGCCCCGAAACGCCACACCTTAAACTAAACTGAACCATGGACACTCAGATTAGTTGAAACTGCGTAAAAAGGTCTTTCCAGCTGATATCAAATACAACATTGTCCACCATAACTTTCACATCTTTGTACTGATACCTTTCTTCGCCCCATACTTTTTTGCCTTGATAAATACAAAAAGGGCTTTATTACTGCAAAAATTGCTTTGCTACATCAAGCTTTATACGCAGAAAGATGTGCCTTATGACTGGGTTGATGGTTACATCACCTTCTTAGAAAAGACAAGTTCATAAAAGAAGAGGTTATCATGATCACTCATATCATCCTACCTGAGTCAGCAATGCAATCTTCTCCTCTAAAAGGAAAAACGAAATTCCCTTAATGAAAAAGCATTGTAATCAACACTAACCTAATTATGTAAAACTGGATCTGTTTGTCACAAGCATGGCTAGACTAACTCAGCTATTGATGTCATACTACTATAAACGTCTTTAGGTTCCGAGACAGAACACGCGAATCGGTGTAAATGTGGCCATCAAAAGCACCTAATTTTTATGAGAGTTGGTAATCGTTCACAGGCTTACTATACATCCAACTACTACTATTTAGGACTAGTGATACCTACGCTTCAGCAAATCTTAATTTTAAAACATTTTCAGAAAAATATTTATAAGATCTGTTTATTTGATACTAAAAAAGGCATCGGTATGAGTATACACTCAAAAGCAAGGAAAGAAGCATGGTGAAGTAAATAATGGAGAAATGAATTTAAGAAAACAGGAAAATCTAGATGTACTTCAAAAAGGGAACGGCGGCAAAGGAATTTAAAAAAGAAACATCAAACGAAAGTAGAAAATATGAAGGCCCATAAATCAAATGAAAACAAAAAGAAAGAAGAAAAAGAGAATGAATGATTAATAAAAAGAAAGAGAAAGGAAAGAAAGAACTAAAACAGAGTGAAAAAAAGAAGGACTGAAACAAGGACTGAAAAGACAAAAACAAAAGAAAAGAAAGGAAGAACTTAAAAGAGGTTTTCTAACACATATTAGAAAGAACAGAATTTCACGCCTTGAGGCAATATTATTGTCATTATGATTTTGGTAGGCATTTGCGCTACAGTTTGGTTCCCATCAACATATGTAAATTAACTCATACATAAACAACTTCCCCTTCGAAAAGTCATGAGAGCATTTCAAACATTGATATTACCTTGGCTTAAATCTTCAAGTGCTTGCAGTGTAGGGCCAGCCTTTTAATAGGAAATCAAAGGAGAAGGGGAAAGTTCTACAATTTCGTATGGAGAAGCAGAAATTACTTACACACGATAAACATTGAGGCAGACATTTGGCACCAAGTACAAAAGTTACTGTTTTTCAAAATTCGTATTTCACAGCTGGAAAAGACAGTTGCCCATTCCTTACAATTCGTCACTAACACTCAGTTCATCCACATATTCTACTGCTTAACGTCATGATACAGTATCAACTTTAGCTTTATTGTATACCATATACCTCCGACCTCTCAAACGGGTTATCACACTTATTCTAAGCCATTAAGCTCAATGTAAACTCTGCCATTTTTACCAGTACACTTGAAGTTCAGTCACTCACACAAAACTAATAGAAAACCCAATTTCAAAGATTAGATGATGGTCTACTGAGTGAAAAATCAGATCTTTTCGAGCTGATTATGAAATGCAGTTCAATATGATACATGCTCAAAGATAGTGCATAATCAGGGCAATCTAAATGAACCAACCAGCTCGCATATTTCGGCTCCATCGAAGCTTCCCATATTGACGTCAAAAGTCTCGTTTTCTTGGTTTTTGATCAAAGGTTTATCTTGGTCAAAACGGAGAAACTTCAAAGCGTGAATGATTATGCTTATCTTTTTTAGTCACATACGTATAAGATTTGGCCCACGTTATCGCTTTGGTAAGGAGTGCTTCCGACATTGAAGGATAGAAGTCGACGATGTCGAATACAGAGAATGAGTGACGGTTCTTTTGACGTCAGCATTGCCTTGTATTGAGTGAAGGGTTTAAAAAAATTGAGATAAACGATCCTCGACGCTTTGCTGCGATGACAAGGATTTCCACGACTACCCTCCCCAATACGAACAAGCATTACACTTTAGTAGCTATGACAGTAAACTTGTGTACACATCAGACATTCATATGAACACGACATCCTAAACCAGAACAAGGAAACGCAACATAATCTAGTTCGATCCTCCCTACAGTAGAAATTTGCTGCCGAAAATTACACTTGCACGGATAACACTTGGACTGCAAGTAACGGACATAACGCGCCTATTACAGCGAGCAAAAGACGAACTGAGAAGCTTGACGATACATGAATATTGCAGGTTGCAAATTTAAAGAAAGATACAGTAACCGTACGAAATCCTTTAACAACCGACGACATGAAACTGAGACCGAACTATCAAAACATATTTGGAACTTGAAAACAAGGAACATCCACTACGAAATACAAAAGTCGAAGCGTACACAGGTGACAGGGGACGGTGTAACCTTAGTTTAGAAAAAAAATAATTTTCTGTTAAAAGCCAACAAAGAGTCCCTTCTGAATGAAAAAAATGAACTAGTGTAAAAGTGCCGTCGTGCAATCGTTTCACTGTTCGCAACTTAAACATGTGTTGTTTAAAGTGAATTGTGAAATTTGCCTGACGATCGGGAAAACGTGTATGTATGTATGTATATATGTATGTATGTATGTATGTATGTATGTATGTATGTATGTATGTATGTATGTATGTATG
>JAAAKL020004722.1:0-20447 GCA_010016065.2 Carybdea cf. marsupialis auct. non (Linnaeus, 1758) | reverse complement strand
GGACTGGATAGGTGTACGCAAGGACTGCACACGTGGACACACGGACTGGATAGGTGTACGCAAGGACTGCACACGTGGACACACGGACTGGATAGGTGTACGCAAGGACTGCACACGTGGACACACGGACTGGATAGGTGTACGCAAGGACTGCACACGTGTACACACAGAATGGATAGGTGTACGCAAGGATTGCACACGTGTACACACGGACTGGATAGGTATACGCAAGGACTGCACACGTGGACACACGGACTGGATAGGTGTACGCAAGGACTGCACACATTTACACACAGAATAGATAGGTGTACGCAAGGATTGCAGACGTGTACACACGGACTGGGTAGGTGTACGGAAGGACTGCACACGTGTACATAGGGGTACAGAAATCAATAGTGTTAAAATACCTTACTAGTTTTGCTTCCGTGTCGATGCGAAAGCTAATGAAGGTAAAATGTGAACAAATATGGTACAGGGTGACAGATGTGTAGAGGGCAAAATAGTTGTTAAAGAATAACGCTCCATAGAGTACTGAAAATGTCATGGTGAACTAGCTTGACCAAGTCTGCGAAACTATGCAAGTCTTTTCTAGAGCAAAGTTGAAGAGATTAAATCCATCACATCACAGTGAAGTAGCAAGAAGAAATGGCATGAAATTATTTCTCTGGTAACCAACACCGAGGCGGATGAATGGGAACAGAAGCGTTTCCGGTGAGTGAATACCATCATAAAATGATGTACGAGGGTATCTGAAGATGCACCGATATGAACGGGCACGGTAGTTCACTGGGTTAAGGGGTCGTCGCTTCAAAAGAACCACTGTACAATCTCAAATGTATCATACTATTCTCTAAGCATATTTGTGCAGGTTAAATCAATTCGTGTTTCCATTGAAGAAACGAATAGCTTCCCAAAATGTGGATAGTATAACACTGCCGTGACAAGAACAATACCACACCGTAAGAAATGAAAATGCTACAAGTACTTATTGGACATTGGCTACATTGTATCAGAATGTAGACATCTAAAATAATCAGGGCCAATCCAGGGCCAATCCAACTTCAGTTGGTCCAATTATTTTTGCAGAAATGGTGACGTTCTTGTTGATGGAGAAAAGACAAATCGTAGCGAATGGAAATTGGGCTACTATAACCTACTACATTCCCCACATTAGCTCCCAATCTTCAAATGATGAACAAAGAATTTTAGCTCCACCTTTTCAGTCCAATCTAATCTGACCAAGAACAGACTGTCATTAGCCACAACAATCTGCTCGAAAACCATTAAAACTTGCCAAGCAGTCTTATCAAGAATTTGACATACCAAGTTCGAAAGGATATCTTAGGAATGTAAACAGATGTCCCTTCCGGGATTCGAGTCTGGGAATTTCTATCGTCTGAAAATAGAATGCACTAGGTCTAAGACAGATTGACGGGTATGATGGTGGTCCTTCCATGGTCAATTCACATGTCGCAGAGTCGATGATTCGAAAATTGCATAGAGCTGGAAGTCGATGTCTACCGGTGAAGGATTGGAAGCTAACGTGACGACTGGAAAAATAGTGCATGTTACAATCGGGTTACCATAGTTCAATCGGTGGACATACACCACGAATTAGTGGATCATTAGCTAGAACCCTGCTGGGGACGGCTGTTTTCTATCTTTCTCTAGTATTTCTTTCAAAGTGACTGTTTCAAACCCTTATGTTGTCGATGCTGTAACAGTGTGTATGCTCCTAGGGCTTCACAGGTTTACCTTCACAAGTTTGGGTATGCAAACATTTCCACGGCAAAAAAAGCGAACGCTCAAGAGCCACGGGGCAAAAAGAGATAATTAAAGAGCTACGGCGCCAAAAATGGTAATTACAGAGCCACAGCACAAAAAGAGATAATTAAAGAGCCACGGCGCAAAAAGAAATAATGAATGAATCGATACAGTTTTGAGTATGAGTACTACGACTCTCCGAGTCCAAAAATTTGTCTCTCGTAATGTCAATCATCACTCTCTGTTCCGACGTAAAATTGTTTTTCAAACAGAGAGTGATCAGGAAATAGAGGGATGGAAAATCGCCCCAAATATCAAGGTAATCAAGACATTTAAAATGAAGGGTTGACTGTTTCATAACACAACCCGTAACCTGGCATGCCTGTCAGGGAGGGGAGGTTATAAATTAGTTGCAATACTTAAGCGCTTTGTCAACATTTTAACCGCGGGGGTGGGGGGGGGGGGGGGGGTTCATAATGGGAACAGCCTATAAAATGATCTCCTTACTTTTTGATCTGCTCAAAATCAATCGAACATAACGATGCGTTTCTTACCTTTTGAATGCGATTGCTTCCTTCTAAATGATGTTTTTCACTAGAAACCGTTCGGTTATCAAGGTACGTCAAAGTAGTACATTTAAGCTCATTGGGAACATTATCGAAATCAATTTTCATTTCTAGTTTGTCACACCCAGCACGCTAGACTAACGGAAAGCGTTTTCCACTATCAGGCCTCTTACAAATGGTGGGGATTATTTTTAAGGTTTCTCTCTGGCTCCCAAAACTCTATTCCGTCCCCAATTTGTTGATTTTCGGGGTTAACAAAGCATGAAACGTTTTACCCCCTTTCTTTAAATACAAAAATTCTTGGTATACAAAAAGTAGGATTGCACCTAAACTATCACCAACTTTTTCTTCGTTTTGAATCTATTTTCTAACCGCCGTTAACCGTTTTCTAACTGTCGTTTGTGAGCTTGGTTTGTTACTGGAAGGGGGCAAAATTCACTTAGCCTTTCACCAAATGTCAAGAGCATCAAGAAGTGGCATGTTGCAACACAATATAACACAATATAACATTAGCAAACGCATCCACACCAAGCAAAAATAGTTAATAATAAATTTAAAATAAATGTAGAAATAGAGGATCAATGCCGAGTGAAAGTGATGACGTCAGAGATCAAAACTTTTGGAAATAGTTGGATTTGACTCCAGGTATCTGAAGGCAACCCTGGAATAGGCTGTTTCACAAAATACGAGACCTGTAGTGTATATAATGTTTAAACTAGAGGCGTTTGAATATCAAAAATCTCTCCTCAAAACCCTGTCGATATTCCGCAGCTCCTTACGTTAGCAACCAACATCAAATAATAAGGTTTTGTAAGAGAGATTTAAAACTTTGAAAGCCCATACTCGGTGTTGAGAAATGGCAACACTCTCAATTTTGGCCATTGACGTTCTTAATAATAGGACAACATGAACAATGAAAATTCCTTCCATAATTCCAACATTTTCAAAATCGTGACGTCCCACTTTCCCTCCGCATACTCTACTCATTATATTTCCAAATAGTCTGGCATGCAAACTTCACTCTACTTTGTGTCCTTCTTCGTGTTGGGTGTTTGTGACATTTTAGAAAATCCTGCTCTCATGGATATTTAGACTCCTTACATCCCCAACTCCACTTCCTAGCCATTGAGAAGTGTGAAATCCTGAGAACACTTCCCAGTAGACTAAGGGATCTCTGTTCAAGTCTTGTGGGCTAATCACCTCCTAATAGATCTCATCTGATTATCACAGCCACAAATGAGTACAAGAATTTTATTCGGAACCACATTTGACCAACAGCATTACCACGACCTACATGCAAACCAAATGGCCCCAAAGAGGTGATGACGCAAGAACTGACGTCCATAAGCCTGTCCTGTTTGCAGCCTACGATGTCCGAGCAATGAGTACGGTGGGATGATTTCGACAGCTAGTGGAAGGGTGCATCTAACAGGATATAGATGCTATTGATGTACATGAGCACAGACACAACTACCTCAAAAAGGTTGGTACACTTGTTAACTAAACACTATAACAAGATTTTTAGCTAAGAAAACGAATGAACACAGTGTTTCTATGATATTATTGCTTAAAAGAGTCTCATGCACTATATGTACCTGCAAGCATGAAAATGAAGCCAAATCTCCATCAGACAATTTTTATGACGATCGCTGCAGCGATCGTGGTTACGCATATGCATTTAGGTTCTTCATCGCTGCAGCCAAATAATTCGCGGGACGAAAAGTTGAAATGGTTTCTACTTTTCGTCGGACGATTTTTTAGCAGCCTCTTTTTGGCCTTAGCCTCTTCAAATCAGACATTTTATCATGGCGGTGAGCAGCAATGCGACGGCTTCTAATCTACAAAACATGTTGGATATTATGATAGCAAATAACCAAGACTATACTGTAAACCCTCCGCAGCATAAAGAGGAAATAGTAACGATGGAGAGTATGTCACCACCACATTAAACAAAGAGATATATTTGGAGGCCATAAAAGGTATACTTCACGGATCACAGTCATAGCAACATATGCCGCAACGGATGACATGAAAGAATGAAAACAAAGACCATTTCTACGCTCATACCACCTATCGTAACCCACAACCTACGCACAATTTTCTCAAAGTGGGTCTACATATATAAGCAACTGTAATGGCAGAATCTATCAGAGCATACACAAGAGCTTCACCTGGTGTTGCTGGCCATTATACCTTCAACTATCATACGAACAGTTATGGGCATCCATAAACCCATTGATTACACTCGATAAACATGTTAGTGATAAAAGTTCTATAAGCAGCGGTACGTTGTATCCTCAACATTGAGCCACAGTACAAACAATAGATGTAAACTAGAACATTTGCATATACTCTGTGTTTTGGGATTAAAATATGCAAATTTTGAAAACATTGCTCCCTCGTGATCCAAACAAGGAATCACTGGCTGTTACGGAATCACCATGTACCGGACATGACCCAGGCATTGACATAAATTATCGGTAGTGAAGTACACGTTGTCCGTGATTCATGGTTTCTACAATTTGATAAGTTTTATTTAAATATTACGAATAGTTGTTAAATACGTCAGTACGATAGCAACAGGAAATTCGGGACTTTTTTGTTATGCATTAACGTATATGAAGGAATCTATAAATATAGGGTGTGTTAAATCGCTTGGTTGAGAATATCCTTGAAGTAATATCATATACGTAATAAACTGTGAACGATTAATTTACTATTTTGATGTTTTCCTATTAGATTTCGTGTATATATCCCTGTTACATTAGGTAAATTAGAAGGAGTTTGAAATTGCGAATTTTAAGAATGTTATGGATTGTGGATTGATAGATGGAGAAAATAAGACAGACGCAGTCTTCTTTAATAATTGGCACACTATTGTACTATCGTTGAACGCCGCGGACGTCGGAGTCGTAAACCTGGCCAGTCAACAGATGCATTGCAGCAGTTGTCGTGGGGCTACATACCGGTCTATGACCTTAGGTACAATAGACAAAGTGTGTAACAAAAAAAAGTCCAATAGCAAGCACAAAGTGAAATGCGTAACTATTAATATTTCTCAACTAAAATGTCTCGGAAGTGTAAATTATAATACAAACAAGCATGAATGTTCATTTCATATGAAGAGTAAAATACACGAAATTGCGTCCATTTCCATTACCAGTTAGTGTATAGTTGGTTTATAAACGGAAAAGGTTAGGGTTAGGGCTAGGCTTAGGGCTAGGGTTAAGGTTATCAGTTATCTTAACTCCATTTGTCTTGCACGTACGACCTTCCTGTCCTTGTAATGCCTTTTCTTGCACTCAGCATTTTTCTCTACCAAAGAATCCGACTTCACGCATATTCGTATCACTATATGAGCCAAGGTGACAATGGGATGACGAAAAGTCTTCGAGTTCGAATTCAACCAACATAAATTATAATTTCATTGTAGTGTCACTGCGACGACATGACCATATTTCTGCTACAACTGGCATGTTCCCTGCTTTATGTAACACTGTCCAATGTTTAGCACTTCAGAGCTCGTCCTGTTTCTGAATACTAGTCAATGGAATCCGAGTATCTGCTATCTGATGATGACTGCAACTAAATCTCTGGGCCACAACTCCCCACTTCTCTATCAAGAATTGCAGAAACAAGTCCAAATTGGGCAAGGTGCCAAAATGTCAAAAGAGTAACCCTCTAACTTGGAACACGCATGAGAAACACTGAAGTGGTAACGGCCAATCCTGACTCCATAATTGAGGATAACATCCTTCTGTTCGGCTGCTGTGCCCTCTATGGAACTACTCGACTACACTGGGAGTGAACATTCCAATCTCCAATTTTGCATCAACAACGAATTGATAAGAACAAGGAAGGGCTAGGGCGGGGAAGGGAGGTATGGAGGTGCATCGCCATGTCATGTTAAATACGAATGCACTTTTACACTTGTGCGTGACATCGGAGAGTAAAGAGTTCGATTAAGGATAACATTTGAATACTATGGAACAAACACAGCACGCAAAAGTTTGGACATGATGACTCCACCCACTAAACTTTCGGATAGGTACTTCAGACAAATTTCTAAGATTTTGAATCTATTCCCAACATGCAACAGTTTCGTAGTGGCCATTTAACAATAAAAAGCGGGGTCCATAAAATATCCATATCGGGTATATGGGCTAATTTACGACGAAAATGAATAAATTTCAGATTTGGGTTTGAACCTGTTGCATGCGTTTAAATACTTCATCAATGGGGGTAACAGAACCGATTGCGATGAAGACTTAGGTATTTGCGAAATTATAATAACTAGTCTACAATTTTGACTATGCATTCCAATTCAAAAGTACCCCCATTCGGAAGGGCGGGGGATGTTCCGTCAAAATCAGAATTTTCGCACAAATATTTTCAATGTCATCCGAATTTACCAAAGATCCTCAAAATTATTCCTATCTGATTGCTATTTTCCTGTTCAGATGTCTTTTCACAATAGCAATTGTAGTAGTTGTCGTTATCCCATTGCGAGCACTGCACTACACAAATCTCTTACAAATTTCAAAACACCATGGAGTTCACACATAACCTAATTGTCTTAGGGCACAAGTGTACAGTAAAGACGAGGCAACTGTAATCGAGGAACGGTAACGAAGCAATGGGAAGAGAATTGCAGTAACGAGGACTCACACTCCCTTGTCAATCATTTAGGTATTCGGGTGGTATTAATGCAGCAGCTACCATCCGTCCTTCCTCCATCAAAAAGTTGTAGGTTGCGCATGCGTTGGGCTATAAGAAAAACAGAATTGAATGAAAGATGTTATCGCTGGTAATAATGATACTGATCAATATTAAGATTAAGATAAATCCAGAAAACGACAATTTACGGGTTGACTCCAGTGGCCCCAGCGATCTATAAGCCTATTTAAGGGGCATGCCTATGACCACGGGTGCGCACGACATTTGAACCATCGCATATAAACAGAAATGTCATCAAGCAGGCTTACTTACAAATAACGGGGGTACCCGTATGAAAAAGTCCATAATTTTATCCAGCCACTTTTGTGTTATCGGAGATTGTTCAAGAGTTTGATCCTGATAATGAAACTGCCATTTAAAAACGCAAACTAGCCAACCTACTCACCTATTAAACACATATTTGGGGCACCCATGCGGGGCCTGTTTAAAAGTTGCCCAGTGGAAAAGACAAATGGGTGCCCAACATAGGAACCTGGGGGCGTACACAAATTGCTCACTGGATTCTATTCAAGGGGGAAAACGAAACCATGAAAGAAATACTCTACAGGGTAGAACTTGGAGTGAAGTACTTGAAGAACTACTGAAATATTTTGGTAGTCATTTAAGAACGAAATCTGTTGATGACATGCCCCTGTACAAACATCAAGTATAAGTCTGTTTATGCGAAGGCAAATTAAAATTGATCTCAAAGTATTTTCTCGACTTTCCACCATCATTTTGACAACATTATTCACGATAAATGACTAAATTACACTCACAGCCAAATACAATCGAGCTTCAACGAGCATATCTTATATTTATCCTTCAGTTTCATCAAATAAATTCTCTTCATAATGGCGTCAAGATGACATGGCAAAGTCTGGGAAATAGTTTGAAATCTAATTATTGCTTAGCCTAATATACTCCTGTAAAGTTGTGAAATACGGTTCATCAAAACAGCAGACCGTAGAGACATAGATTTTCCGATTAATTGAAGAAAGGTTAACGGGATATTATATATGGACGTGTGAACAAATCATCCACTTGGAAATTACCAAATTTCTAGGCCGCCTTTTAAATTTCATTTTCCAGAAGCATGCCTTGTCTTAGGAAAATTAACAAGACTTCCTGGAAGACTGCCTACTCTGACAATTTGAAAAAAATATTAATTGAGATCTTGCATGACAGAAGTTACAACAATCTGGAAAGAGAGTTTCATCATTTTCCTTCTAAATATCAAGCGACGAGGTCTTGCAAATGTCAGCAAGGGGTGACTCCCTACAAGACTGATCCCTCATCCGTACACTTTACTACGTTTTCCCGTCTTATCTTCAAAGTGCGAGGACTCATCAAATCCGAGGCAAAAGGAAAGGGGCAGTATAATAGCAGTATCTAAGATACCGGGGAACAAACTAACACACTTCAATAATGCCATTTACTACCATCTGATATTGTACTACTACAAATTTCAGCCAAAAATTTGGTTCAGGTCTACTTCCTGGCGTGTGCATTATAAATTTTAATACCCCCTCCATTCCCCCCCCCCCCGCCGTCAAGTTTACAACAGATCCTGTTGTTCGAAAACAGTAAATCCTATTATAACGTAGTCTTAACCTTGGGGGGGGGGAGGGGGCAAGGGTACCCGAAGCTCTCGGATTATTTGGGCTCTCTTTGCTTTTACTTGTTCCTCTTTTTCCGTGAAACTTTTGTAAGCTTCTTGCTTAAGCTTAAGCATCACGTGGAGTAGTGCATTCGAAAACAACTTTGAGTAGGTTTGCCAGTCCAGAGACAAGGCTGCTCACTAAACAAAAAGAGCAATTACTCAGGACAGTTCCTACAGTAATCGGGTGTCTATATCAGATATCACACAAGATCTGCCACCCCCTAAAACCGGGCAACTACGACATAAAACTGTAAGAAAAAAATCTTTTACAAAAGCAACAGTGGGTTGCAAGGGTGGCTAGGTCAGTGGTAAGGTCAGTTTTCACTAAAATCATGACCAAAAAACTGGCGCAATTATTCTTTTTGAAATCGGTCACACCTTCATTATACGTCAAACGTGAAGTCTCAAACAATCTTAAACAAAAACACGAATTCCGTTGCATTATCTAACGTCTCACAGTGTTTCGTCACTGGACAAAAGAATACCTGAAACCGAAATACACTCATTCTAGCTTAAAGCGGAAGGGGGATATTGAATCTGATAGGGACCAAGCTCTATATGATGAAGTTGTTTGCAGTGCTTCTCAAGGTTGAAAACAAAGTCAGTGGCATCGATGATGCTTGATAAGGCTGCAACAGTGTCCAATTGTGCTACTAGTACGGCGAAAAGCATTATGGGATATTGATGTACTAAAAAGGAGCTCAAGTTTTTCATCAGTTCAGCGGGTCACCGTTCTTGAAATATTTACTGAATTATAAAACTTAAGAAGTGTGTCATGTTTGAAATATTGCAGTTGACAGAAAATAGTTGAAACAAGAATAAACCTTTGGCAATGGCTACGATTCTGTGCGAGAGGGAGTCGCAATAATGATGGTAGATTTGAAATCTCGAGTAAATTCTTTAGTTGCTGTCTGTCAAAAAGCCCCCCCCCCCCCTTTCATCTATGAGTTAAGAAAAGCCCACCTTCAATTTTCATTCCAAATTCCCTCCTTGTTGTAACTGAAGATAAAATTTACGTAAGTTTGACTGAATCTTAATGTCAATGGCAATATGACAGACTCTTGACATATGCAAGGGGTATCTGTTCGGCTATAAGTCGGCAGCTACACCCTTCTTCTAAAAACAGGGAGTTATGACATTTAAGGCCCCAAAATCTTCTTAAATCAAAAGTGGGTTCTAAGTGTGATAATCAATGGCCGAAAATGTAGTCTACACATAGACAGCGCTGTCTGGGAACAGCGTAAGTTCTAGACAAAGCTCCTTCAAGTATCTTGCTCACTAGCTTGTATGCACAAAGCCTACACGTACGTTTTACACGCAGTCCCTTCAGGTCTGTTAGCTATTGACTATTCTGGACATTGACTTATGTGTTATCGTCTGGCAACAGCCGACGATTTCAATCCAGTCCCTTAAATGTTTTACTTCACTAGTCAATGTGCATGTAGACAACAAGTGTCGCTTTCAGATGAATTTTCGAATGAACGGAATGCATGTCCAACTTAATCTCCCTCTAATGCAATCTATACCGAAGCCATATATACCTACATTTTAAAATAGAAAATACATATAGTGCCTCCGATACAATAACACTACCTACTAAAGTAAGATGTAAACTTCATATTTATGGGTTTAAACGTAAACTAACGGGTGCCAGATTATGATTCAATTTCAAAAATTAATTAACAGGTCTTAAAACGTCTTTACAAATCTTACAACTACGTTTTACACAGAACTGACATGATCTCCCCAAGATGACATGGTTCCACAACAATATCTACTAAACTTAGCTACGAATAGGTAGATATTGAAAACAGATTATCTTTCCTTCTGGTTTTCATGTAATTCTTGACGTCTGATTAAAGCTCGGGTTTAAGTTCTTCAAGTTCTTTAATTGTTGATCATAATATCTGTGGATATTTACACAAAATATTGAAAATAATTTACACTCTGTTTTTGGTTTCAGAAGAGAGCTTACAAACAGCAGCATTTTTATCATGGCAACCATACAACCATTTTTATCATGGCAACCAAAGTCGATTCATAGTTATGCTATGGTTGCTGTTCCAGAAATGTCAGTTTGTATGTTGATAAAATACTAATAGCTACTCTTAAGTCACTGTCATTGCTTACAGACAAAAAGGATATCGTAAATCGCTTCAATCAAATCATTCTCCATAGCCAAATTGTCAATAATAGTAGCGATCCACGAGCGTTCTACGATTTGAATAAGCGCCTCCCTTGAATAAGCGCACCTTCAATAAGCTGTTTATTTTTTAATTTTTAATATTTTAAAATTCTTTTCCACCCTGTTCAAGGCTTAAGCCTCTCCTACGAACGGCGTTACTTTTCCCCTTTCGGATGACAATCTATTCTCTCGAAACTTTTTTCCACTCCATGAGAGCAGATGACAAAGCATAGTACCTCCGGGATCGTGGCAGGCAAGCTCAGGGTAGGTTCGAACTCACGACCCTCGGATTGTGAGTTTGACACTCTACCACTATGCCACTACTGTGTCCATTAAATAAGCAGACCGTGTGCTAATTTAAATAAATAAGGTAAACCAAATATCAAAAATGCTGTTGGTTTCGAAAAAATACTTCAACGTGTTCTTCAACGAAACCCAAACACTGTGAAATTTAAGTACTAACATCCTTGTGGTGCAGCTGATAACATGAAATTATACGATTCTTCACTACTTTAAAACCCTTTCCACATTTTTCGTATTAACGACTTAAAGATTGTATTCACTCTACGCAGAACCTCTTTATCATATCCCTACATATTTTAAAGCTTACGCGGATTTGTTAGCACCCCTGCTTACGCGAATTTGTTAGCACCCCTGCTTACGCGGATTTGTAAGCACCTCTGCTCCCGCCTCCACTAAAAAGCATGAGCAGCTAAGCGTCATAAGTGCACAAATGTATCTAACCATTGTTTCTAGTGACAATTAAGTAGAGACCATGACAAGGGCAGGACTGCCACTCAGATTACAATGCTCAAAACCTTGACAAATCTAACTTTCTTCTCAATTCCCTTGGCTAAAGATCCTAACACTATTTTTCTCTGCCTTTTCTCCCCTACAATTTACCTCCAGGGGAACGGGGTCTTAGGCCCCTTATGTAACTTGATATCAGCAATATCATATTCACAGTGACCAGTTTCCCCTACCTTTAATGAAGTTTCTATAGAATTCAAGTGGCAGAAACAATTATCTTTCCTACACTTAAATTTACTAGCACTTTTCGCGCTATATTCTCAGCCACAAGTAGTATTTTTCCCTATCCACTTATGCTGCTATAGTGCTTCATACCTTCCTTGCAGGTATTTACAATTCTATTTTGATATATATTTAATTAACTCGAAATAAAATAGGTAATGTCAATCTGAAAAGGCTGATTAAAGCGACATTTTTGCTTGTAACTCAAAAATACTACCACCTTTCGAAGCAACTTTCCGAGACGATCTGATTAACGAATTATTCCAAAAATATCAAATTCTGCTGTTTTACGTAAGAAAAAAGTCGAAAACTTCAGCTCCCCAAAAAGTAAGAGTCCAAAACGGCAGAAAAATTAAATCCCTCTTCGTAAAATCGGAAGCAAAAGAGAATAAAGGAATACCTAAGGCCACATGTTGAATTCTAAGATCACAACAAGAACAAAATATCTTGATAAGTTATTGATTTTAAATTATTATTTGATGCTAGTTCTAAGATTAAGTTAATGATTCATCTTAAAAATGTGACCACTTCTATGAAATCCGAGTGAAATCATTAAAATATGGAAATTCTGATGAAGAGCAACCACCAAAAGAGGCAACAAGTCAATCAAACAACAAAGGTATAACAGACGACATAAAAGAAAAGTTTTGTGTGTATCATACCGCTAATTCTAAGTGAGTTGACTTAAATGTCGCAAATAAGTCACGGTCGCAGATCGACGACCCGCTATCATATACATGACTGTAAAATTTATTTCCAACATTCAACTTGCCACTTTCTTTCAATTTATCCCTCTGCTCCTCCGATTTTCAAAGTGGAATAAAGTACCCTAAATGAAAAACCTTAATGCGAAATGTATATTACTACGAAATGGGTAGAAATATAGCTTATAGTTTAGAAGAAGGCGGGTAAAAAGTCGAAATACGTCAACGGTTTGCAGGTGTATTGTTGCTATATTTGCGCAAACCCTCGTATTTTCTGCTGTGAATTTTGTCGCATTAAATCTATATTTTAATACACTTCAATTACACAGGGCTAGTGCCGAGACTCCCTGCATTTGTAATTAGATGAACTTGTGACTGAGTGAATAGATGATGCGGATCAAGACGACAATGAGGATGATGATGAATAGAAAAAGTGCGACATTACAGATTATTGTCCTACCGAAGAGAGGTCACTCATTTCACTCAAAACTGCAGGTTCCCCTAACATCTAACATCATAGGGAGTGTAAAACTTCACTGATCCAAAACTGTTTGTTTTTGTAAACTCTCATAGCTTTTGTAAAATATACCCATCAAAAACTTTAGGTTTGAACCCTGAACACTCACAGTGTCTGTTATATGTACACACTCAAAAACATACGTTTCTCTGAGCCAAGCAACGTTTGCCTGTATGTTTCCTCAGCGCAAGATCGAACATGTTCCACATCTTTAGTGTGGGCGTATTTTCACTAGTAAGCTCAAATTCAAAGTAAAATCATACTAAAAACTGAGTCACACGGCAAGATCAAACTTGGTATCAGGACAAGGTACTCTGTAAGCTCTACTTCGGTCTCACATGTTTTCGTTTTACGCGACAACCAGAAATAACCAGCAAACAGCTGGCAGGCAGATCGACTGCCACAGCCACATCTTCAGGTTGCGGATGATAACACCAGTTAGTAACACTGCGCGATTTCCTCCTCCAGGTACTTCAACAAGTCTCATTTTCACATCATTTTAAATGAGCTTCCACAGAAGTTTAATGATACAGACGGACACCTTTCTTATGCAAAATTTCACTAGTGAAGGCGCCTTGGTGGCACGAGATAAACCGAAAGCACGGCGTTAATATGTGCAGTCCATTTACTTTAAAGTGAAATGTAACTGGAATGCATCAAATGTGTTTGTATACCCCTTGGTGTGTTAACGGCATAATTTTAACTCTAAATTAAATCCGTTATTCAACGCTAGATATTGCTGTTTAAAGGCACGATTTTCCTTGTAACTTAAACATACTATCGCATACATGACAAACAGACGCAGGACAAGCCAATTGCCACAACCAAACCTTAAAGGTATGGATGATAATATCAGTTAGAAACATAGTGCGACTTCCTTCTCTTGGCATTTAACACATGTCTCTTTGCCGTATATCTAATTCCTATTGCAGCATACCGGTTTGGGCGTATAAATAAGGAGCTGTAGTAGATTTAGGGAGGAATCAAGGGAATGAAAATGCTAAGGGATTTACATACGGTTTCTTCGTTTTTCGAGGGAAAATATTGGATTAATCCTATTATTCGGCATTTTATACATGTATTTATGGAAGGTGACAAAAAACGTGAAATACCAGAATAGGGACAGATACAGACATACCAAAAAATAATATGAGTAACTTTAGAAAGAACCACTTATACTTTATAAAGAACAGCGAGAGGTCAAAAAACAGTACGAAGGCGAAAAGTTGGAGTTTTTAGAGATTTTAAAAAATTTTAAGAACTGCTTCTTTACATCGTCATGTATACCCCATTTTCTTATACACTGCCTCACTTTATATATTTTTTCTCTTTAAAATATTGCCCTAACTTCCTTTTTATCTCTTGTGCATTGTTTCTTTTGTATTCAGTTACCATTCAATGACAAGGGTCGGCAATCATCGCAACAAACATTATATTGTGATAGCTTGTTTTGTTTTGTTGTGTTTCGTTGTTACTGTTGTTGACGATGTTGTTTTCATGTTATAGGGCTCACAAGGACAACAGATCTGTGCACATATTTTATCCACGTAAAAATTATGTATATATTTGATGTGAATATTCTGTTGTAAGCATCTGTTAAATAATGGCCATATCATTCCTGAGTCTTTCGTTAAAGAAGAATCAGCAATCGGAGACAATTTATCAAATCTATACAAGAATTTGTAACTAAAAGTGATGAAATGGGGAAAATATTAACCGAGAAATATACAACATTCTTTTTACTACAGCTGCGTGGAACGACCCTGTAAATATTTTAAATGTTCTTTGAGAAACGCTGTACGGTCAAAGCCTTTATAGGGTAAGCTCAAAATTGAATAGGGTAAATATACATGAGGGCATTAAGGATATTGTCAAATTTCATTTTATGTGCTTAATCTTAGAGGCCATCAAATAAGAGGAGTGGGTAGGGTACAATTACAAAATGAAATTTCCTACAGTGAGTAGAGCTACAATACAACTAGCCTGGGAATTATTTGATCAGATAATAACAGATAACAGTTATAGCTCATACTTATTCTAAAAAGGGTTATGTTTCTAAAAAAAAAAAAATAGACTATTCGCGAAAGAGCGTATCTACTTTAGGAATAAATGCATAAATATCACCAAAAAAAGGTTGTGGTAATTGACTGTGAGCGAAACCGTTTGATAGTTTTCGCGACTTGGGTCATAATTAAGTGCTATGGGTGCTGAAATCTAAAAAAATGAAGATCGACCCCTGCTATATTTCTGCATGGACAGATAGGATATTTACACTCACTGTTCTAATGCAATGAGTGCCAAAAATATTGCAGAAATTCCTAACAGGTGCCCAGAAAAAGTAGAAATTTGATTGTCTTCAAATTGTGACGCCAAAGGTCGTTTGGCTCTATTTCGCACCTACCTGCATAAACTTGTATCAAAGAAAACTTGCACCTGTAGATCAAGATTGTGCTTGTTGACCCGTAGAGGGCACGTCACTACAACACTGGCGTATGAATAAGTGTACAGTCAAGAAGGTGGGGTAGGTAGGGTGACTGCAATAGGCTCTGAAGGGGGGCTATATGAGTTGAAGACCAAAAATAATACTAATGTGGTTTCATGTAACCTCGCTTGCTTTCAAAGGTATACACGGCTACTGAAATCCATTGTAATGTGTTACTAAACACACATGATGAGAAGAAACAATTTGAAGATTGGAAAAAAACAAGAGAAATGAAATCATGTCACCACTGGCATGGCACATTCAATTTCCGCATCAAACTTTTCAATTTATATTCCAATAAATCCCAGGAACACTGTAAACGTCATTGAGACTACACTCACCGTATCAAGAACTTCTAATGATAAGCTATTTTGGCGTGCAAATTTTCGGACATCTAATGATAATGGAACTGTCTTTGCTCCAACACCAATCACTAAAATTTCTGTAAAAGATACAAAAATGCACTGTTACAAGTAACAAAGTGTGCTAAGCCTTAGAAAAAGGAGATCTACCTTGGATTACTAGTTCATCAGAATTCATCAGTTGAAGCCAAAAGGGTTATCTAAAGATGAAATCAAGATACTGTGCGATGAACACAAAGCTCCCCATTAGGCCTGCAGCTGGCAGCATATTGCAGCGGTGGCGTACATTTACAGCATTTGTAATAACTTCTGTCATGCGTGAGGCAACTAATAGACAAACACCCTGTAATTGAATACTGAAAAATGGTAACAATCGGACACTGACTTGAAACAAATACTCACTCGGATTTTCCTTGAGGAAGCATTGCCCGTACAAACCTGATCATTGGTGGCAATGCTCCCTATGCCCCCTCCCCACAGCCACAGGCCTGCTTCCCATAAGAACCCATAAAATCCTCTAAACGTTTTTAAAGGGTGATTAATACTGGAGAATTTTACATGCCCTTTAATAATGGACTCACAGCAATATCATTGCACTCTTATCAGTTTAATTCATACAAAGAGCCTGTCGCAAGCAAAGACAAGCACTTACATAATAGCACAATAATGAAATTTAGGAGCTGCCGTGGTCTAGTGGATAAGTTCCTGACCTTCAGATCAAGAGGGGTCAGGGTTCGAATCCTGGGAGGGCCATAGGTGATATCAGGAAGGGCATCCGTTCTTAAAGTGCTCTATGCTCCAGTAATAAGTCCAATGTATATGGGTACCGTCAAACCAAAAAAAATTGGATAACTGATTGGACAACATAAACTTCAGACAAAATTCTGATTGTATCCATATTAAAACAGCTTCTGTGACAACAAAAATGAATCTACATATTTATTTTATAATTTATTATTTATCTACTAATTTCCTTCTTTATTTTATTTATTTAATTTTTATTGTGGCATACTCGATTTCAAGCGTAGCAAGAGTGAGTAATGTCCTGGGGAGAGAGCACATTTACAGGGGTGGTCTCCCATTATCTTCCCCAACCGATAGTCTTTACATTGGGCCAGATGGGATTTGAACCCACAACCTCTGACGTGTGAGTCCGATTCCTTAACCATGGTGGCTCTTCTTATTCATTTACTAACATATTTACCTACTTACTAATTTATTGAATCATATATTTAGTTATTTACTAACATATTTATTATTATTGACTTAAAGCACACATTAATTTAGTTAATCCATATATTTACTTATTAATTTATTTATCAATTGAAAGTCCATGCTGTGCACTGGACCCTCTACAATAACAACAAGAAGCTATATAAAGGCCTTTTAGTAGTAAGCAATCACTGTTGCTGCCAGTGCAACAAAGGATGACTAAATTGGCACAATGAAGAGGGCAACAGAAACAAAACATCTTCAGACCTATCATCCCAAATAGAAAGTTGTGGGGTTTGGGGGAAGAAGTGTGGTTGTCCAACCTGAAGGTGACCACATAAGCACTTTTCCATCAAAGGGAAGCCCTATTCTCACTCAACCAGATCTTCTGATATTTTTTATTTGCATGCAAACTATCCTAACCGTACCCTTCTAAGGGCTCCTCTGTTTACTTCTCTTATCCCTTCATGCAAGCAGCACAGTTGCGTTAGTAGTGCAGTTGGCATCTAGACAACAAGATATAAGGACTGAATTTTGAGCCTTGGTCAAAGTGAAAATCCCTGCATATGATATTCACTCTGCTGTGAAAGTGATAGAAGTGTAAAACTGTGACAAGGGTACACACTGCCTGCAGTTTGTGTGTCTCTATGCTCCTTGGGGATTAAATCAGAAATATGAATGATAGCAATTGTGTGATAGGCCTTATAGGAAAACCATCTGTCACAAAACACATCTGAATGTGTCTGGAACATAAAGGCACTGCATTTGTAAAACTCCTACATTTCCTTCATAAATACTCCTTGCATTCCCATGGAAAACCTGCTTTGATGACATTGTAACTTATGGTAAACATGACAGCATGTCTCAATATTTCATTTACAACATCAATTGAATCAAGATAACCAAGCCTTCTAATGGAATCTATATAAGTCTTTAAAATAAAACTAGATTGTACAATTGTCAATAGCCTTTGTATGTACTTGATGCAATCTTCTCATCATGAAGAGAACTCCTGATCTTAAAACTTAAAAAAACTAAAACTTAAAAATTGGCCATCACTCACTCCATATTTGAAACTGAGAGTATCTTATATCATCAATAACATAACCTCCACTTAAACTTGATATTCTCAACTGTCTCAAGCTATTATCAAGCTTGCAGCTTTTACCTGCCATTATTAAGAAAGTCAGCTATACAAAGTATGAAAGTTTCTTTTAAATATCAACAGCTAGCACGTGCACACACACACACACATACACACACACACACACACACACACACACACACAAAGGAAGTTTTATTCGTGGTTGGAAAAGATTGTTTTCAAGAGGCAGATACATACCTTTAATCATCAGACATTTTGACATGATGAGACATTCTTCATGTCTTTGTTTATAAAATAATCTCTGGTGTTGCCACAGGACTTTGAGTTCAGTAACAACTCTGTTGTGATCAGTTGCTCTACATAATGAACCATGCTGGCCAGCCCCTAATACTCTTCATATCACTTGTAAATTTCAAGTTGCTAAAACAGCTTCACCACTCTAGAAGTAAAAATCATCATTCACCTCTCCCGTCTCTCCATTACAAGTGATGTCTGATAATCAATAGATTATTGGGGTTAAACACATAGGTTAGTGAGCAAGGTCAGCTAATTACTTTACTTATGTAGTTCATCAGTTAGTCAAATGGGCTAGACATTTAGCAAGCTTTCATCAGTAGTCTACTTAATGTAAACTTAAGTGAGACAGTCTTCTGGCTACATCATCAGTCTAGACCTAATTGGACAATTATGTAAGTTGACAGAAATTTTATTAAAATAGTCTAAACCTGTGAAATGACACCACAAAAGTTTTGAGAAATCAACCTCTTATGCTGTGAGTATCACAAAATCCATTAAAGTACAATAACTTACCAATTCTTGGCTCTGTGACAGTAAATAATGATAAGCTCTCAGGAGTTATTTCCTCTGGCTTTTTCACCTAGGAGAGAGGACCAAGGTATATGGAGAGTTTACATTTAGCTCAAGAGAATCAGGAGAGAGTATCCAACCACGGCTCAAGTTTATAGGGACCCACCTTTACCCCAACCCAATTATTTCCATCATCTTTTGTGAAAGAAGGATGTACCTTGTAGGAGATTGCTGGTGAGTGAAGCGGAAACTAGCAAATAAAGTACTCATCTGGATTCCCATTCATGGCCTTAGGAGGAGTCAGTCTCCCTACAATAACCCACATCAATTAGCTATGTGAAAACAAGGAGTGCCACATAAAAGTTCTTTTAAGACTAATGCACTCAGTCATGGGCACAAATTGCTGAAACACAATGACCTGGAACAGCAGGGAAAGGTGACCAAAGAGATAAGCCATTCCATGCTTTAGATGCATGGTCTTTAGGTCATCCAGACCAAGGGCTTTTGCTGTTTACATCAGCTGAATTTGTGTAGCTACAGATGAAGTCAAAATATTTACAAGGTTCTTACTATTGTCAATATTAATTGTTAACTACCATGATACCTACCTAGGTATCTTCTTAAAGATCTACATAACTACTAAGTCCATTGATTTTTGAAATAAAATCTAGTTGCCATTAAGTCATGGGTAATTGGAGGAAAAGCCAAGACAGATAGTCAAAGTGAGACATATAGCTGGCATAAGGTTTTTTCAGTATTGTATAAAAGTGATGCCATTTTCACTTGTTGATGGATACTCTATTGTCCATCCCTCCTAGGGCAGAACTAAGGTAGATAGTCATAGAACAAAGGGATGATCAAGAAAGAATATCTTAAAAAGAAGACTTGTGAGGTTGCAAGTCAGCTATAAAAAAACAAAACAAATATGAGTATGGCAATCTCAAATATTAATCTTTTCAGATTCAAGGGAGTACAAGCAATTAAGCTTGGAAACTTTTTCCATAGAAGTTGAGGATTATTTTGGACAGTATAAGACGTATCATATACTTGTTGTTTTTCCATTTTCTGATAAACTTACAGAAGCCACGTTTGTAGATTTCATAAGTTCAAATACTACTCTAGAAAAAGGCCTACCACACAAACTATATATGATACCAGAAACATTGTTGGAGCTTTGCCTCTTTAAGTTGAGGATAATCCAACCAACCTTTTTTGGGATGTCTAATTGTGACAGAACCTGCTGCACAAGCCTTGGAAATTTTAAACAATGCACTATATCAGCAAGATAGCAATCTAGATCACTAGAATTTCCTTTAGACACATGAGATTTTC
>JAAAKL020004721.1:0-20449 GCA_010016065.2 Carybdea cf. marsupialis auct. non (Linnaeus, 1758) | reverse complement strand
CATACACACAAATAAGAACACCTGATTCATATACATACATATTTACGCAATATGCATACCGAAAAGTTTAGTTCTTCGTTCATCAGTGTAGCACAGCGTTGCTATGGAGGAAGCATATAAAGATGGGTACTTGTATATATATACAAATATGTCAAAATACATGCATGTATGTATGCATACGCATATACGTAAGGAAATGTACAAATTCTAATTTGTTTTATATATTTCTTATACCTTTACTCTAACCTAATTGATTCAAAAGATGAAATTTCATTTTTGCTATACTGAGAATATTTCCTGTCATTCTTTGTGAAGATTTGCATTTTTTTCAAACTTAGGGCAAGACGAAGAGCCCAGGTGGACGAGTGTTCGCATACTTGACATTTCTGACGACCTCCTCAAGGTAACCCAGGATCTGCTAGACGTAAATAGACCCATTCAATTTTCATACTTTTGTTATACGTATTTTTGTAAAATAAATTTATAGTAAATTATAGAAAGGAAAACTTCAGTAGAACGTGAACATTTATTCAATTCATCATATCATATTATGAAAAGAGTCCACCACAAACCATGTTAAAGCACTTATTGTGTTCTCGATGATTGGGCAACAAATTCAGGTATTTTTATATTACCTCGCAAAAAGCTCTTGGTAATCTAGGATTTCATCTTGACTGAGTGCGTTGTCCATCCACAACCAAAAAATTAGCCTGAGATGTTAGCTTAATGCTCTTTTGTTTCGGTCTTATAAAGTTTCAAACTTGTGTTATAGTTACGTTTTATCAAAAAGGAGTTTCAATGATAAGTAAAACTGTTAAAATTCAACGAAGTGAAACGTGAGAGGTTCACATATATGTACATATCTTTGTTTTTAGAACGAGAACCCATTTTATCTAACCCTGAGCAGTAGGATGAGTCTAAACATTTCAATAGAACATCTTTGATCGACAAGTAGCTTGGTATTCTTGTACATAGCAACCTAAAATGCGAAACGAAATTTACGTTTAAAAAAAAAGGAATTCCTATACCTGATCAAATCATAATTCTAACTTGGAATTAAAAATTCAATGGCTTGCTAATTAGTTGCCATACTACTAAACAATTAGAGGAAGCGTCGAATTAGAAATCTTCAGTTCACCGAGCTAATTAAATTGACCTTGAGATGAATTGCATTGACGTATACCTCGTCTTCAGATCTCTATCATCAAGTAGCTCATCCTCTACTACGGATTTAATGTGAAACCTCTCTTAACCACTGGTCTGTCAAAACTACTGGATCGAGGAATCTTATTGCTTTCAACAGCAAAAAAGGGTGGTCACGAATACTAGTCCCTATTTGTTAATATAGGCCGGGAAAGCCCGCCAAGTTACGTAACATTGTTTATAAATTCTGCTTGATGCGGACCAAAATGGCGTCCAACGACTAACCTCACGTTAAGAGGGAAGATGCTCGATCCTGTGTTTTTTAAAGATCACAGCTCGTAACTGACAACTATCTCCAGGGCAAAACATCGCATCCCCAGGATCATTCACAATTTAAATGCTCAACTGTAAGTGTAATACGCCATTTAACAACAGAGATCTGGGAATGAAAGGTTTTTTACTTTAACCAAGTCCAGGTCCATTAACCTCAGCATCTGAAGACTCACACGCCTGGACTGCAGCACCATATTCTCTGAATTTTGAAATTTAATCTTAAATTCTTTACAATACTTCTCTACTTCAAAACATCGTGAGACGAATACAAGGACTTTCTGTAACGAATACAAATCTGACAATGTTAACCATTCTGTTCGATCCGATTACTCTCTCTAGGAATTTATTCTAGAAGGATGGCCATTCAGATGAATCAATGAAAAATCCATTGAAGAATCAAACATTTGAGATGACCATAGAATTTAACTAATGATATTTGAACAAATAAGCATCTCGAAGGCGGCTGCTGATATACCAACTGAGACATGCGGACGCCATGACAACACTACTCATTTCTCTACTTGCCATTCACACGTATATCTCAAGCCGTAGATATAAAAGCTGTCTTGTGCTGCTTATCCAGAAAGAAAGGTTTCTAAATTTTGATATTAACCAAAAACGTGAAAAAGTGCCATTCTTAAGGAAAAACTAAATATAAATCTTCAATAACAATATTTTACGAGATCACATTAATTCCAAATTTTATGATAAAATTTATTTTATCAATTGTGACCAAGATGAAATCTTTCTAAATATAAAGCTTTATTACCTTACTTGCCTTAAATGATTCAGGTTCTTGTTTCTTGATGCATCAGGACATAAATGGTGTTACATATTACTCTGATGCCAACCAAAAGACAGCCGGAAAGGCGCAAAGTCATCGTCAAAACTTTACGAGGAATGAAAGTTGTGATTGTTTCAAGTAAAAGCAAATTCGTTTTCGTTTAAAATTTGGGTAAAACTCCGCTGAAAGGTCTCCTTTTACATACATATTATTACAAATGGTGATGGCCTCTGCGTATTCTGTATTCTATAATTATTACTCTTTCTGTGGCAATAATCTGTTTCCTATATGCTTGATCTATTTAGAATGTACTGCATCCTAATACTTTATTGGTCTATATTTCTTTCATGGATGTTAACGAACCTCTTTATTTAATCTGTCAATGTGACCTAGCACATGAGACGGACTATGAAGCATTTTCACATGCTGATGGTAGTATTATTGTAGCAATGGCATCATCCCAGTGGCAGTGGCATTATTCTCGTGGTTTGAAATCATCCCTATAAGACTGGATACATAACTGCAGTATTGCTATCATTATTACAAGAGTGGTATCTTCCCTTAAGCAACGACACTTTTTCTATGGCATTTGCAAGTTTGCTCTAACACTGTTGGACTCAGTGTTACGACAGGACAATGTACGTGAGTCATTATCTTGTACGGTTTTCTTTAGAGCTGTGTCGCTGTTTATTTTTCTAATCCCTCCGATATTTCTTTCCATTTATGAAATAGATTGATAAATAGTTCACGAAGTACATGCGCACTTGCTATCAAAGCGCCTTTTCTTGTATCCACTGAGCTTATACTTATTACATATTGAATCCCTAGTGGCTGATAAGACATAAATGACAGGCACTGTAATCTGTAAATCGATTCTGTGGAAACGCGTCTTCTAACTACTACAATTTTGTCAATGCAGTTAAGAACTTTTCTTGTATACCTGTCATACTTTTCCTGAGTGATAAGGATGTCTTTGAAGAAATACGAAACCTTTTGGAGGCTTTGAAGTCTTAAAGCTTGCAGGATATCAAAGGTGTATATACTCTCTTATATTCATAACAGTCAGCAATACTTCTCGATTGCAAAACACGTAAGTTACATTACTATACTATTTCTTTTATAAAATGATATTTTGTGTAACTAAGAATAATAATCTTGGAATCTTCGTGTTACACCACTTTATCACCGATGTGAAACCAAACTTAACAAGGATTGATACGTGTATTCTGTCTTTGTATTTGCAATCTGAAGTTACTTTACTTGTAATAATCAATACATAAAAGACTTGTGTATGTATTCTTTCTTGGTGCTAATAATTCTAAGTTACAGTGCTCATGATAATCAATGCATAAAAAGTACACAAAGTTTTGAAGTACTTGCACCTCCTTTCGCAGTGCGAAATGCATTTCATTCTAAATGACATGAAATTGCTGGATATCTTTAACTCTACAACTAAAAGTCTGATTTAAGCCATTTCTCATATGTATATATATGGGACCTGAAGAAGACACAGACGTCGAAAGCTTGCGAAAATAGCATCTTGAGTATTTTTGTATCTATTGCAACTTGCCTCTTTACAATTTATCATTTGCAATATTATACATATACTGACACATGAAGTGAGAAAAGATAATATCTGCATTATTTTCTTTGAAATTTCCATTCAATTTGTTTGAAGAGGTTCTAGGTGAATAATTTATTATAAGATTTTATTTAAGTTTGAAATACATCTAAATGGGTAAAAGGTAAGTATATCGTTGTGCATTTTGTAGGTAGCACTTTCGCAACTATACTTAAGTGTACACTGTTCAATTATCACGAGTTCCTTATGACTTTCTCTCCAAAGGAGGGTTGTAAGATCCGTTACTCTGTTTAAGTACGTGACTGTTTTTGCCTTAAATTTTGCCTTAAAGTTTCAAATTAAAGTAAACTTTGCACCACTGCTAACTATGAATGCAATTTAATTTACGTCATTGATCAGTATCCTGTTTGTGCGAAATATCAACAGTCCACTGTCACTTCAAAACGTTGCTGTGAAACACAACAATGTCGATTCAGTTATTTTTTTAAATGATCCAGTAGAGAAACTAAATCTACCTAAACTGCTTGCTAGCTATTGTTCATGTTACAAACCGAATGTTTCAGAGGAAATTCTGTTGACTGCAGATTGCCATATTTGGCAATTTCAACTATATTGTCTGGGTCACGGCCGGAGGAATTTACCAATGTAAGTCCACGTATGTATCCACTGAATAAATCTTGTTCATGAAAAAAAAATTATGACCAGTGTGCAGCTCCCCCATTAGGAATCGATGCCACCGCTTTTTTCTTTTAATTGGTAAGCTGTTGACAGTGAGGGGGGGGCAAGGTTGTAGTACTTCTTTCAGCCTACTTAAGCAAATTGTAGATCTTTTCATAACTGATGAAGAAGGCTCAGTGCACATAATTTACATGTAAAGAACAATTTGTAGCACCCTTTTTGCCAAAGATCTTGCAAACAAGCACCAGCAGCCATTAAAACTAGATATGAGAGTCATTTATAAAAGTCATGCACTTTCAAAGAAAAGTTTGAGTAACTTTGGCATACATTTTAACACATGCTATTAAACAAAGTAACACTTTTCGACTCAGTTGATGCCATAGATGGTAGATGTTTAGCATGTCGCGAGTCGTAGTCTTTTTTCTACTTCCTCGGAGGTCCGCGATCTTAAAACATAAATACAGTGACAAGTTGCAGAGTCCATTAGCCTGAAGATGGGAGAAGTATCTCTTGAAACGTAGTTTAGAAAATGACTACGACTCACGACATGATAAACATCAACCATGTGTTACTGTGCTTATTCAGTTAAAAATGCATACCATACCATAGAGCCTTCGGGGACCAAAGCAAACACCACATGAATTATTTTAAGCAAAGAAAAACGCATTTCAAACAATGTATTTGGAAGCTGTCGTTACTTTAATATTTGCAATACTTTAGTCACTGTCTCAATGGATTTCAAACTTCACATCTGTACATTGCCTTTCATTTGTGAGTTTCTTGGGTTTCTTGGCATAGCCCCATAAAATAACAAAACGTTCTTAAGGTACATAATTCGATAGGTCCGCTGTAGGCCAATTGATGCATAGAAATGACAATACTTGTAGTTTTATTCTTTGGTAACTTGCCATACAGCAGTTTGCAGATACTAGTTTCAGGTGTTACGATAAATGTATCTAGGTTGGCCCGGAGGTATTAGTTGCAGCTGGCGTGTGGCAGCTAATGTTTCGTGTCAAAAAATCATTGCAGAAACAAACCGATTCAAAACGTCTTGGTATCCATCCATGGTTTTGCTGCAGGGGCAGAATGTACGACTTTTGCTCATCATACCTCGACTAAATATATCCTCTCTAGATATAAATCTTCTTATATCGTTCATAATTTATTGCGACAAAAAGCGGAAACAAAGATAGCACCTGCACTAGGAGAAGTACTGGAAGACACATACTGGTAAAAATATTCGTTAAGAGATCAATACCCCATATTCCCTCTTTGGCATTGTACGCGAATTGTAAGCCGGGGTTTTATCTTACTGTCTTTTGCATTTAATGCCACACTGTTCTCTGTTATTTCGTAATTGTTTCTTGAACGAATGCGACCTTTGCATTTTACAATGTCTACTATCTGCGAATCTATACTTTTAGTTATAAATGGTCTCTAACAGATATTGGTCGTTAATGAACTATTTGCTGAATCACATTCCTATTATCAAAAGATAGCCTGTTATTATAGATAATAAATATAAGTGACTAGAACTTGTCACCTTATGATTGTGAGTTGGTATTTCCTTTAAATATGATATAGTGTAGGGTTTACTGGGTAAAATGCGTTTATTAGTAGTATTCTGATGAATGAATGTCAAATTCGAAAACATGATTGCACATGTTGTTTGGGGGATTTTAGTATTTTTTTCCAATCTTTCTACAACCCTATCGACGCTTAGCAGTAATAATGTTCATTAAAATCTGAAGGATATTTTAACCTAATATCTTTCTCAACACTTTGATATGTGACGAACGATGACAAAGCTCCTGTTAAAGCAGAAATAAAGAAAGCTACAGAATGAGAAATTTAAGTTAAAATTCATCTCGCCAATCTCCGCATTAACTGTTGAATTTTATACGTTAGGTTTGGCGTGGGATATCCCGTTTCTATTCTCACAAGTGACAATCAAATACATTTCTTTCATACAACGGCAATTGTTACGGGATTATTTTCTCTTTTAGGTGGGCACTTTGTCCTTCGTGAAAGTTTCCATTTAGTAGCGGTTTTGAAGGGGAGAGGGGCTCCGGGGTCGAATGAAGTTTGCGAGGGTCTTATGACGTCATACGTCCAAATTGCAATTCAAGAGTGATCATGCAACAATAGAAGCTGAGGGTGCTGTGTTTCTTCTAGAAGGTCTAGTTACAGCTTTCTACTTTCTATTCAGATGAATATTTACAGATACATGCATGTTTCTTCTTAACATTGAAGTACAGGGCCCTAGGCCATGGTCCCATTGTCCACACAACACAAAGTTAGATACTTTCAAATCAATCGATAAATTTCAAACGAACATATTTCGATGACGTTGCCAAGAATAACAGTTTGTTATCATAATATTTAGGCACAGGTTAACTTTGCTATGTTGACATACTAATAAGATAGTTGTAGTTACTTCATCACTCGATAATGTTTATGTTTAATTTGTTTTTTCTTGTGTGTTTTAATTGGTCATAGGACGACGAACCAGTGACATCACAGTCTGACATTGAAAACGCAATCATTCAACGTACCCGGAAACAAACACTCACACGTTACTGCCACAGCCGAGACCGTCAAGGAATTTTTCCGCAGGGAACCAATATGACTGTTGGTCTTCGGCCTGACGCTTTTCAAAATATCATTGTCGATGATAAACACCAATTATTGTACTGTGCGATACCGAAAGTGGCGTGCTCTAATTGGAAGCGGATATTTTTGACATTGACCGGCTATGCAGATAACATCTATGATATACCGTCCGCAGATGTTCATAACAAAAGCTATGGCTTATTCCGCAAACTGAGTGACTACCCACCTGACGAGATAACATTCCGTTTATCAACTTACTATAAATTTATGTTTGTACGACATCCTTTCGAAAGACTTGCATCAACCTTTCGAAATAAATTTGTTGATTCGTACGCGTTGACGAAGTTCAAAGAAATTTTCGGAAGTTACATCCTTAGACATCATCGGCGGAATATTACCAAAGCTAACATGCTGAAAGGTGAAGGAGTGACCTTCACGGAGTTTGCTAAATACATCATCGCGTCCCCACCAGACAACCCCAATTTCTTCAATGAACACTGGGAACGTTTTGATAGACTGTGTTACCCTTGCTTGATTTATTACGATTTTATTGGAAAATTTGAAACTCTTTTGGAGGATTCCAAGTATTTATTGAGAATCTTGGACTTAAATGAGAAAGTTGCTTTTCCTTACAACCTGACGTCGAAGTATCGTATTCCAACAAAAGCATTAAGCCATATATTTTTCTCCAAAGTCAATCCAAGCGTAAGAGATAAGTTATACAATGTGTATAAACACGACTTTGAAATGTTTGGCTACAAGAAACCAAACTATACATAACATAATGATACGATCATCAGATGCATATTGATGAAGGAGAAGTATTCATGATGTCATCATTCACGTGATGTAAATTCAATTCAACTGAAGTTTGTCTTTTTTACCATGATAGAAATAGATAGGCCGTAGGTTGCGAGGGTCCTATCATTTGGGTAGGAAGATCATGAGGACTTCTAGTTACTTCTATGTAGTTAATGATGATGTACAAATCTGACAAGCATGGATAGGGATCATGCTGATTTTCTAGATGAACCATATTAAATGACACGTATATTTTTGTGACGTCGTAGTGAACATTCATGACTTATGCAACTATTAATCTACTTACATTATGCATTACAACGATGGCAAGATATTAGAAAATGAGGACACTTCAATACAAAGTGCATGCGCTCTAGTTAATCATAGGCAGTGCACGAAGTAGACAAAGACATTGCTGATGACCAACGTTAGGCGCACAGTTTTAGTATAGGATAGGCGCGAACTACACTCGTGATAGGGTAAAATGTTCAGGTCGATGGTCCCTTATGTGTTAGAAGAGGAGCTACTGCATCAAAGGGAGGTAAAGAACGTGTGAACGAGGTCACCGATGCTCGCGTTGCCAAAGCTCTTCGTTCCCAGCTAAAAAAGCATACAAAGACCCGTACCAATGGTTTCTCAATTAAATGAACACTTGCGCGGAGCACGACTGACCATTACAATGTCTATGCTACACTGGTTTTCCTGAGTTCAGTGTATACATTCATATCATTAGAGACATAACTGCATTATTACGACCTTTGCACTTCTTTATACAAACGCATTGTATGAAAAAAGCTGGACAAGTGATTTGAGAATTCCCTCTGTTCAGATTTTAGTGGCAGGAAGAAAGGGACTGCTTTGGAAATCATGTTCCAGACTCATGACGTGGCAAGAACCTCCTTTTGGTGTTATCCTGATTGCTTGATATAAAAGATTCAAAAGATTGATGGGAAACAAGGTAAACATAAACATTCCCTTCGATATTTATTTATGACTTTGTATAAAAGACATACCTTTTGGTATTTACAACTACATGGACACTTGACAAATAACAGAACAAAAATTCCATACAATGGCAGTATTGAATAAAATTTCATGAACAAGTATGGAATATAAATATACGTTAAAGAAGTTAATACAAGTTGTATAGTTTCTTCCATACATCATTACATGTTCGTAAAATATACTTATAATTTTTTTAATTCTAGACAAATGTAACTCTGAGAGATGTAAATACAGGACATTATTACAAGTGTTTCTCTTCTTATGCCTTTATTAATTGCATGTGACACATACTGTATAAACTCCAAACTAGAATAAGCTTCTCCTTCTTACGTATTATCAAAATGTGGAGCAAACCAATAGTGTAACAAGTATCGGGAACTGATGAATGCTCCTGAAAATTATTTCTGACCGGCTTTTTCTCCAGCACAATGAGGTGGGAAAGTGTAAAGTCACGATGTTGAACAATTTTGAATTAAGGGGAAAAACTCAATTTTCATGTTATCCTATTAGTGAGAACGTCAATGGCCAAATTAGAGAGTGATGCCCTTTCCTAACACGGAGATATCAGCTTTCAATGTTTTAAATCTCTCAAACAAAACCCTATTGTTTCATTCTGGTTCCTAACTTAAGGAACCAAGGAATATTAAAAGAGATTTGACCAGGGATTTATGAGATTCCAACGCCTCTAGTTTAAACACTATATACAATAGAGGTCTAATACTTTGGGAAACAGCCTATTCCAAGCTTGGCTTTCGATATCTGGAGTCAGATTGTACTATTTCTAAAACTTTTGATTTATGACGTCATCATTTTCCCTCCGAATTACCCATCCAATATCATATCACATACAAAGTATGCCTCTAGAAGACAATGAGTCCCCCCACCTGCCACATCATCAGACTTGTCTGGCTAGGCCCTTGAAACATACACACGCACACCTCTCTATGCTATACATTTTATATTTGAGCATCCCTCTCCAAGGTAAAAGCTTCTTTTATTTATTATTTCAAAATAAAACGAGCAATTACCAGGTGGATTGTAATTCTTCCTTAGTAGGTCCCAGTCCGCGCGTTTAAGCCGGAGAACTTAAGGTGGAGGACTGGAACTAGTGAGGAAGAATCAACGTTAATGAACAACACGACTCTCATACTTTACGGAAAACGGAGTATAGGCAACTGATAAGAAACAGAACGAAAGAGGAAGAAAAGAACACATGAAAAAGAAGAAAGGGGGCAAATAGAAACATGTTAAAATAGCATAAAGAAGTCTTTTGGCGTACAATGCAGTCTAAGTACAGAATCAAGCAAATGTTGTCTTTCGTATGGATAATAAACAAGAAACAACTAAACAATAAATGAGCCCTTTGGCAGACTCCCGGGAAACTGATTAACCTTGATAAATTTTTAGATCAGCTTGCTAGGATGAGTAGTAGTTTGTATGCCATAGTTTAGTGACCCGGTTTAAGAAGCCTGGTTAACAACTTTGGTGCTTCTTTAGTTTCTCAATCAGGTTGGTCATTTGGTGAATTATCGGATGTCTAGTAAAAAGAAACTTTAACGAACGCGTTTTAATATTTTTACACCTAAATTTTATTTTCTAGCAAACATCTAATCTACTCATGCACATTACTACAATTCGGTTGCTTTAAATTTTGAAGTATATTTAAGAATAAAAACAACCCAACTAAAGAAATATGGTTTCCTATCTCGTCTACATAAATTACGTGACGAAAACCGTCCTTTAACTGCCCAGCTCAAAATTCACTATTGACACCTCAGCTACAAAATTGCGAGATTGCCTATGCATCTCCTCACCTAAATTACACCCAAGGTCGCCCAATATTGCACTTTTTGGGTCAAGTTAATGACTGCAGAAAACTGTTTTCAACCCAACAGACAATAAAAAATTCCAAACAAAGGATTTTTGGGCGTCTTTTCAGTTGATAAAACGCCCAATTGTTGATTTATCGCCTAGCTGGTAAGAATGCTTAGATATATTTCGCTTTTTATTTGTCTACAAATAACCTACAATACTACATACGTCAATAAAATACTTCAATAATGTACTTAAATATGACGCTTCAAGACACGCTTTTGTCACTGAAAAGATCGTGCCATGGCGCCTAAAAATTTGCTTCTCCTTTCGCTACAAAAAAGATTTCCAAAGCAAACAAGGAAGGAGTGATCACCTTGGGAATGAGGCTGGATTAAAAATTTTTGAAAAATAGGAATCGATGCGATAAATTCAGAGCAGAAGTACGCTACTGGAGAAATGAGCGGGCTACGTTCGGTTTGGTAACCAACTTGCACTGAGGGTCATGGTGGGGTGGTTAGAAAGGTTTCCACCCGATTCACTCCTTGGAAAAGTGTGAAACTAAAAATGCATAATCGGCTAAGACATTATTCAATGGTAGTGTGCGAATGACGGCATAAAAATATAAATCGTCTAGTAACTACAGTATTTCTGGTATACAAGACTACCACCTGTAAGGTCTTCATCTTTGTAACAGAGACATTACACAAGTTTCCTACCCTCCAAAATGAAGTAAAAATATTGTTAGGGCATGGTCCTCTGTTCCTCTGATTCGTAGGTACATCTCAGGCGAAAATTGGGGCTTAATTTTAACACAATTAAGAAATTTCGAAGCCCTTAAAATTACAGTCCCTCTCAAGTCACGAAAAATTGTATAATCCCTCTATCTGAATTCTATCTAGACAGTATCATATTTGTATTTCTCTCATGCTTTACTCTTTTTACTAAGTAATATTTCACTGAGCACCGTTAAGATGCATTCCAAGGGTAATTCACTTGAAAATGTAAAGACGGTCCCTCTCCGATGCAATTTCGGTCACTGTTTCTACTTTTAAAAACAGTTTTGCTGAAACATCGTGTGCAACAGCCACGTTTTTGCCTAGGAGCGATTTATCCACGGAAGAAACAAAAAGCTAAAAAGAAAATCATGTAGGTATGCCTTCAGGCTTTTAAAAGACGTTTACCACTAGGCAAACAATGTAGACATGATAAACCTCGTTTCCGTTCGTATCCATCAAACAGACACTTAGAGCGCCTTTTGTGCTTTCCCCCCATATTTTTATGAATGTCCTTCCTTGAAGAAAAAGGAAATTCAACGCTACTGCAAGAGTGGTAGACTAGGGAGAACTGAGGAGGTTCTCGGGATTTCCATTCGTAGTCCATAAAGGGGCACATTTTGTTGCAACATACATTATTTTGTGCAGAATTGTGCCACTGCATCAATGCTACCCTATAACATCGCAATTACCTGGAATTTCCTGGACCCTGATACTCTCCATCCAATTTTGCCATTTATAGAATCTCTTGTATGCCTCGTGGGAGGTTCTGAGCCCCTGTTGAGAAACTCTAGTTGTGGAATTCATCATATGGCCGAAACTTTTTTCGCGAGGTCATCACGATCATTCGTTCTTGTCTATAGAATATCGTGATACTCTGTAGCTACAAAAGACTGAAGATTGAACCAAAATAAAAGAAATGGTAACCACAATGACGTTATTACTAGGAATAGAGATGTCTGTTGGTTTCGATGTCAACAGCATATAACTTTTATGCTGTGACGTGTTTGAAAGCTAGAGGCAATAGCATAAAGAGAGTCTCTACATCCTCAGTGACAATAAATAGATAGGGAATGAATAGGTAGGACATAAATAGGTAGGGCATAAACAAGTGGGGCATAAATAGGTGGGGCATACATAGGTGGGGTATAAATAGGTGGGGTATAAATAGGTGGGGTATAAATGAGTGGGGTATAAATAGGTGGGGCATAAATAGGTGGGGTGTAAATAGATGGGGTATGAATAGGTCAGGCATAAATAGGTGGGACATAAATAGGTCGGGCATAAATAGGTGGGCATAAATACGTGGAGAACGCTAGGATACGCTTCAAAACAGTAAATACATTTTGAACATGCAAGGATCACTTGCAAGGGTTTGACATACATAAAGCGGGGTATTTACTGCCGCAGGATATACCATCTTTCGAAAGTGTGTGAAGCTATGAAAAGTTAGATATACATGCGAATGTTTAATAACAGAATGAACAATTCGGTCTGGGAAATAATGCATAGTTTAGAGCATACAGACGTCTTAATGAAAAGTGATAACTTCACCAATGGTTTCTTGAAGAAATCAGTAATGGAGATTTCCAGGCTCTTTTTTAATGTAGACATTTTACAAGAATTTCTCTATTTTAGCTGTTGTTAACTATTGTTAGCCACCAGTATGTTTCTTTTTCTTTTGCCTTGAAAGAGCAACTAGGATGGGAAATGTCAGGAATAGTCCAAACTCTGAACTTTGCTGCCAGTACCATTACCTGATCTTCTTTATTCTTAAAAATTCTCACGCTTGCCGACTCAGTTGTTGCCATTAAAGGTAGATATTTGTCACATCTTGAGTCGTAGTCTTTTTCGGAGCTACTCTTCGAGAGATACTTCTCCCATCTTCTGGCTATTGGACGTCGGATTGTTTGTTGACTTATGTCGTTCGATTGCGTCATTTTTATCCAAAGATACTGCATCTGTACATAAACGTCAACTTTTTCAACCCTCCCAAAAACCTGTCGTTTATTTTCGTTATGTAGAAGACACATTTGCCGATTTTGAAAAAGAGTCTGAGTGTGATGAATTTCTTACAAAGCTCAACAAGTTACATCAGACATCGGATTTCGCCTTCGAAAAGGACAACTCTTTGCCTTTCCTCTACGTTTTAGTGGAGAAAGATAGCACCAAATTCGTGACTAGTGTGTATAGGAAACCTAAATTTTGTAGTTAATACATTTCTTGGACCTCTTGCAGCCCCAAAACTTGCAAGATGAACCTCATCAAAACCTTGGTTTACCGCGCACTCATCATCTGTTCAAGGGAAAAATTAAAACCAGAAATTGATACAATAAAAGAAATTTTCCATTCTAGTGGCTATCCGGAAGATGTCATCGAATTGACCATCAAGGCAAAATTATCGTTTTTTCTAGTGGAAAACCTTTTGTACCAAGTAAATGCCCCGTCTACTTAAAACTGCCCTGGACTGGTAACGTTTCACTTCGAGTTGAAAACCAGATCAAAAAGGCCATAGAGAAGTGTTTCGGCGCTGTGGACCCACGCTTAGTTTATACCAGTAAGAAAGCGTTCTCAACTAACCACAAAGACCGTGTACCTTCGACAAATTGCAGCTCCTAAGTATATTCATTTTCTTGCCAGTGCGAGGCTGCCTATATTGGACCATATTCGCCAAGCATCAGCTCCTACAAGGAAACAGCCACCTCGGGTTTCTAAAGCCAAAAGCACTATCAAGCAATGTGACTCTGCCATAGGGCAGCACTTGCTCAAAAATCCAGCCTGTGCAAAATTGTATACGGATGACCGCTTTCGCATGAAAGGCAAAGCTAGGTCAGCTTTTCACGTAGCCGTCCTCAAATCCGTCCAGATAAAGGCAAGAAAACCGTTGCTTTGCAGACAAAAAGAATTTGTCTTTTCATTGGGCCCTTTCTGTTAACCATTCAGTTCCACTGATTGGTCAAAACAACACCAATCTCTTTTTTAAATTTCTACAGCAAATAGTTATTTCTTTACAGCAGTGGCTGTTATCCATTGTTTACTCACTGAATGATGAAAGAACCGTGCGCTACCCAAACTAGGGCGTATCTAAGAACATGGGTGTGGCTCTAGACTTATAGCAGTCTAGCTTTAAGTACTCCAGAAACACTTTGCGAGGTGAGTAATAACCAAAAAGTTATTACCCTTCCACTTGAAGCAGTTCATGTCCCTTTCGCTGAAACTAAAAAGATGATCAAATTCGAAAAATGGTAAAATAATCTGTGTCCTATCAATTGACATCAGCTATTAATTATGTATCGCAACACGCAGTAGAAACGTGATGCGACGTTCTGAGTCTGGTCCATTCCTTGATTTGGTTCTGGTATGTTGTTCTCTGTCTCCCGGATGATCGTTTCCCGAAGATCTTCGTAGTTACTTACAGAAGTGTAAATAAAGTGTACTTTTCATAGCGAAGCCTGAAGCCATTTGTTACTAAGTGCCTGTCTATGTTACATCTCTAAACTAATGAACAAAGCCAACATTTCGAAGTCTTTCAACGATACGATATGAAACAATTCTAAAACTCAATTCATCCTCTTTAATATTCTAGACAAGGAAAGATATGGGACAATTAGAGCAGTCATGGTGCGAAACATATCAGGATTTGATCAGGAGCCATTCATCGAAATTAACTTTCTGGTGGCGACCAAGGAACGCAAACACACAACGGCTTATGCTTAACATTTGTTCATTACATTTGAATCACCTCTTACAGAGCGCCTCTCAATGTAATAACGTGTTTACTAACTGGGGTTGAGTGCCAGAAATTTCTGTGCAGCACTTCATTTCTTCATCATTCTTCAGTATTGTAACGCTTGATTGTGTAAAGGTATAGGTTAGTGTACTTCAGCGTGCACGAGAAAGTTTATGTATTTGAATGTTACAAAAGTAGACTTCTGTAGTGGAGTTTGTTCTGTAAAATCTCTGATAATAAGGTTTTTTTCATGCTTTTCCTTTATAACCCTTAGTTTTCTTGTCTTTACTAACCAAAATTGGGTGAAAGTAGGCTCGATCTACTGTTGACGGCAAAAAAATGAAACTGAATCTGTGATTAACGTTATTTCGATATAATATGACATCATCATACATGATGGGAGTAGTGATTTTTTAAAAGTTACAGTTAAACACAAAATGAAGTTTTGTTTGCTTTAAGAAACGTATAAGTAAAAAATCATTGATAACTAATGATAAGCCTCAAATTTTGATGTAGTAGAATCATTTTACGTACGGACAGTTCAGTCTTTTGTAAATAACATCAGGTTTCGAAATATGTCTATTCGACTAAAATGAAGCGAGGACTTTATGTTAAGCACTAGATAACACTAAGCGGAGCACCTTCCTCTATCTAGAGCATCATCCTCTATGTAACTTTGGAAGAAGAAATATGCTTTAAAAAGATATTTTGCAAAATTTGATCAATGTTTGTTTTCTTCACTTTCCTTTTGTATTATTTACTGTGAACGTAGTACACGGGAAAAAACATAATATTGTTAGCAATAATAAAATGCATGAAAAAGCAAACAAGATATGCTACCCTTCTGCATTACAAACTACGACAAAAATTAGGATAAGTAATAAAGTTTAAGAAATCTAAAATACAAGCATTCCATATTGATGAGAAAGATCGATTTACCCAACCCTCTGTATTTTTAAGCTTAAGGAAGCAATACGCTGTTGACCATAATGGATCTTTTATGGTGTGCCGATGACATGTAAGCACAGCAATTAAATAGTATATGAATTAAAATTTGAGCTCCCTGTGGTACGATCAAGCTAAAACTTGGCATGACGGATGATCAGTCATATATCATCCCTATAATGACCAATGCATATGCGTCAAGATAGTCAAGGTACCACACACTACAAAACAAAGCAAAGCTACAATGTGGCAGTGATCTATGTCCACAAGATTTAAAGCACTTTCTTCTGCGGATGATACGTCTTCCAGTAAATGAAATCGATGACAAGGAATAACATCTCAGATACATCAATTGAATGTTGCATTATTGTACGGTTTTCGGTCTGTATCTACCACAGGACTCCCTGTGGAACGATCAAGCTTAAAATTGGTACCACCGATGATCAGTCACATATCATCCCTGTAATGACCAATGTATATGCGTCAAGATAGTCAAGGTACCACACACTACAAAACAAAGCAAAGCTACAACATGGCAATAATCTATGCCCACAAGATTTAAGTCACTTTCTTCCGCGGATCAAAATGAAATCGATGACAAGGACTAACATGTCAGATACCTCAATTGAATGTTGTATTATTGTACGGTTTTCGGTCTGTATCTAGAAAATACTGTTTAGAACATATACTGGGATGTTTTCAGTTTCAATTTCAACGATACACTACTACGAGAGGAAGTTGTCAGGCTAGCAAAAGGGTACAAGGAAACGCAAACGTGGTGATATTGTCAGTGGAGGTCACTTTTCAAGGGGGCACGGAAATTGACAACTACCTAATTAGAGTTTTACTCCCCACCATAACTAACAAAGTTTTATTTCTGTTAAAGAACATATAAATCAAGTGATGCCGATGATTCAGGCCTGTGCTCGACTTCTTAGGTGGTCGTTCGTTAACAGTTGCTTGATGTGACCATCTTGATTCTGTTTTTTGTAAACATTATTTTTATTTCCTCTTAACTCCTACAAATTTGCTTGTAAACAGTCAAATTTAAAACAGTAGATAAATTCGAAATTAAAGCTCAGCATTCAAAACCGTTTCTAAGAACAAACACTGATCAGTCAAACCGAAGAACAAACATTTAAAAGAATGTTTTACTAAACTAAGGAACAGAAAACATTGCCATCGGTACACTGATCACACACTGTTTGTTTTCAGGTCTGTCTGTTGACATCGCTCCTCTGACATAAAGATTAAGGTATGGATATCTGTTTGATTCCCTGCTTTGTATCCATTGTGCAATCAAATAAAGCATTTATCAATTATATTCTTACGACATTACTGTATGATCCTGTATTACAAACTATAAATATGAAAAAAAACTGTAAGGAATCCATGAAAAGTCGTACATACAAAAACTGTACAGTTGCGTTACGTTTCCAAATAGACAGAGAAATGTGACTACATTAAACTCCTGAACAGTAGTGGATATTAGCCATTTCATGTATGAATACCGTTACAATATATAAATACATAAGGATGAGACGGCGATACAAAAAACAACTCAAAGGTGTGCAGACAATGCCGTTAAATTTTAAACTTTAAAAACCCACAAAAAAACCTTTTCGATTTAAAGAGATCATCTGACGTACTACCGATACTGTAATGGTAGTGAGGGATTGAATAGCGTAGCCATGCATACGGAAATGTACGTAACTCGAAGGTTCTCATAGTTTGTCCGTAGATGTGAGAGGGCAAAAAAATTGTACAAGACAAGGTGGGGGGGGGGGGGTCACTACGTAAGAATTATAAAGAGAATGCATTTACAGTCTATTGATGTAAGCAGTCTTATCACGCTATGTATTCAATGCCATTCTATTGTAATAAATGCCATTTAAACTTTTGGCATTTCTGATACCTAATGAATCTTGATGAACACCAACTAATTTATTTGGGTTATCATGAGACATTTGCTTCTGTGCTCCATGGTAATGGTGGGTTTGGGGGTTGTTAGCTGCATGACGGGGGGGGGGGCATACGGATAAGGTGGTCGATCCTGTTACAACAGGTTCTGGCATTTCTCAGGAAAATCGTCAGTTGGGGAGCGGGAAATATGAATTGGCCAACGAAGAATTCTGAAACCCGCGATTTAGACCGTCTTACATAACAGGAAACTTGTGTTCAGTGCCACCATCAAAGGCGGCCTGGGGTACCCAATCCCCCCTCAAAAAAATTGACTCTCTTTATTTTTCTTGGTTCTTGCTGTTCAGCTTTTCAATGGAAATACGTGTACTAAACCTATCTGGTACTAGCCCCCCTCCCCTCTATTTTTCAAGTTGTTGTGCCTTTCCTCATAGTACAGTAATACATTCTTAAATTACACTATACAAGCTATTCTAAATGAGACGGTATTCCTACCACTAGTCATCACGCAATTGCACCAGTTCTTTCAAATGCTTTCTATGTCCAGTACGATCTTTTTGTAATGTCAAATGTCACTCACCACTGACGTTCCTCTTTTGCTTTCATAGTTACAAAGATCTTGTCAACTCTTCATCTTCAAATCCCTTATAGTTCAAAACAAGTTCGATGGCTGACCCAAAAGAGCTTGGAAGACTTCAACAACAGTGCATCGCTCTTTACTGGTCATGAAAAAACGTGTTAGCTCGTATGAAAGAGTTTGGCAGTCTTCGAAACAATGTCGTTTTACGCCATGCCATCATTTCACTTTCAAATAATGACAACAGACCTAACCAAATAACTGATCGTTTAAAAGACGTGGTGTAAAAATGGGTAAAAATATTTTATCTTTTCTCTGTGTATATTTGCTGCAGGACGTTAAAGGCCCCATCTGCGTAAGCTTCTTTTGTACTGCTTCCTTGTCCAGAGCAAACAATTGGTGGGTCACAGTGGGCCTTAACAAGCAAAAGTTTCGTAAATGGGTTATTACTCTCTATAACACGGTTGCTGACACTAACCCCGTGCATTCCTCCCCACTCTAATAGTTCCGTAACCGCATTGTCCAGCGTAATCCTTTTCGAGCCCATTAAAAATACCTTTTTTGCAGTAGGTTGACTATTAGGTGCTTTTTGGGGAGTGAGTGGGCAAAGATTCGATAAAGCAGGTAAAGGTAATTCCAAATCAATAAGGTCATCCGAAGTTCTTACACTGTCAGTTTCCATTGGCGATGCTGAGTTTGCATTCCGGCAATACGCAGAACCATGACTACTTTTTATCTTTTTAAGCAAGTTTCCCGCGGCATCTTTCTTGGCTGCCTTTTTGGTGGCCCCTCTACCAATGGCCTTACATCTTTTAACTGGTAACTATAATTGAAAGAGAAATATCATACAAAGTTACACAGCTGGTAAAGTTTTATTCTTGGAGAGTGTGACCATATGGTCTACGAAGCTTGCTTTGAAAACCACCGATCCGGGCTCGATCCCAAAGAGCTTTGTTAACTTCCCTTTACCATAATCACAGGGCCCATCTAGCCCATGTGAAGGAAATTGGGGAGACAGAAACTCTAGAAGCTCATTGGATGGAATGTACCTGGAACGACTGACTCATTTCTCCTCTTGATCCGAAGAAACTACTTGCTGATAACACACTGCGCGTTATTACCAAATTTCAACGATTGATTCTATTCAATCCTGCTCTTTTCCTGGCTTCCTCGGCCAGCTGAATAAATTTTCATAGGAACTATTATTATTATCCAATCATACTCAGACTGTTGTAATGACGCTTAACTAACTGAAGGAGCGAGTCATAACCATTGACCATTGGTCCTTCAAATTTATTTCACTCTTACATTTCTAATACCTTCCTTTACACTTTTGCATTTCTCAAAAGCTGTCTTTTGAAGCAATGCTGTTTTGACTACAATCCCTTTTCCATCCACATATCAAGATCCCTACTCACACTCCCCAGAGTTCCCACAACAACCGGCACCAATTCTATTCTCCTAAGTTTACATAAACATTTTAATTCCGTCTTGAAGTCCTGATAATTCTCTACTTTCTCCCTTTGCCTTTCCTAAATCTCTTCATCACCTGCTATTGCAATATCAATAACAATAATATAATATAATATATAATTTTGTTATTATCAAATATTATTATCATAATCATCGTTTTAGCATCTGCGCTGGCTGTTCTTATTGCCGTGATTTTTCTGTTGCTAGGCGGGTCACAACTAGTAACCAAGGGCTAACAAGAGTGCTTTCTTTCTTTATAATTCCAACACCTTTCTCA
>JAAAKL020004720.1:0-20452 GCA_010016065.2 Carybdea cf. marsupialis auct. non (Linnaeus, 1758) | reverse complement strand
TAACAGTGGCAAAAGTACATGATGATAGTGTTGTATGATGATAAGATTCACAAAGTACAATTGTATGGGCAATCTTGAGACTTGTGATTGTTTCGATAGCATGCCCAACATAGCTATTGTTCTTTGCACTTCGATCACTTTGTATCACCTTGTACTCACTCATCTATGAGCCTTTCTAGCCGGCTTTGGGTTTGCTCAACTTGATCGTACCCAGAAGCATTGTTTAACCTGCCTTCTATTTCCTTTCTGTTCCAGTATGTCTAGATTTAAATGCCATTATGAAAAAGAAAAAAAACACAGAATATTTCTCATTATGACATACTTGTTTAAGATTTAACACTTCAAAGCCACTTCAAGAGAAAAATCATGTTTGTTACTATGTGCATTTTCAATGGTTAGTTTTATTTTAGTAGCCAAAGGATGTCAATAAAGTGAACTTTTATTCACTTGTAGAAGATGGTAAAAAGGAAGAAAAATTAGCAAATGTTTTGGTGAGTCATTTAGTGTCTGCTTAACAGCTTAAATTTAAAAACTCTACTATGAGGAGTCAACCATATAGTGATGATAGTATTGTTTATGATTCTATCCAATATTATGATCAAAATTATGGTTGTGGTGGTACTCTTAGTGGTAAAATGGATAATGAATTCCAGTTGCATAATTGATGATGATGATGGTGGTGGTCCTGATGAGAATGATGGTGACAATGATGAAGAAGAAGAAGAAGAAGATGATGATGATGATGATGGTGGTGGTGGTGGTGGTGGTGGTGGTGGTGATAAAGATAGTGATGATGATGATGATGATGATGATAATGATGATGATGATGATGATAGTGATGATGATTATGCAGATAATGATGATCTTAACAATGGTGGTTCTGGTGATGATGATAGGGCGAAGATGATGCCAATGATGATGTTGATGATGATGATGATGATGATGATGATGGTGGTGGTGGTGGTGGTGGTGGTGGTGATGGTAATAAAGATAGTGATAAATAATGATGGTGATGATGATGATAGTGGTGGTGGTGATGGTGATGATGATAGGGTGAAGATGATGCCAATGATGATGATGATGATGATGATGATAGTGGTGGTGACAATGATAATGAAAGCAATGATGATATTGGTGGCAGTGATGATCCTTTAAAACATTATGGGTTTGTTTGATAGACATCTGTACAGTTAGTAATCTTTGTGGGCCACGCTTGGGTCCACCTTTCAGGCATTTTATGATAGCTATCAGAGTGGCATGTTTTCTTTTAGACCAAATAATTATTTTCAAGAGCATGTAGCTCAGCTGTGGTCTTTTGGGAAAGTGTAAGTGTAATAGTACATAACAGAGCAGAAAGAGTCATAAGGGACCTATAACTGTTATAAGTTGCTAGAAAAATGTATTATCAGACTAACTGCAAGACTGTGAAAGTGTTAGAGCACACAAAGGCTTCCAATCTGTTGTAAACAGTAACATGGTTTGGATAAAACAACAGGTGCTAATAACCCTTGAACAATTTTTACATGGACTTTTTAATAATAGCATTTTTAGAAGCCGATTATTTTCCACTATGTCTACAGTGGATGATAAAAGCACCTGACATTGATGTTGACTTTTCACGACTGTTGGTAATGAAATAATAGTGCACATGGGTAGCAAATAATAGAACACTAGTGTTTAACTCAGAGTATCACAAACAAAAACAGGCCCATCTCCTGGATGATATCCATAAGATAGGGATTTTTCTTTTATTAATTGAGATTCACACAGTTTAGTTAGAGATGTCCGTGCGTTTTGATCCTTCGGTGACCGTTACAGTAGTAGAAGGCCCTAGTACAGGAGCAAGGCTGGAAAAGACCACGTTCCTCCTATCATTTGTTTATGTTGAAAATACTTAGGGATTTTCTGGTATGTCATCCACTTTCAGAGATGGAGCACTGTACAGTCATCAACCTCTGTTTATTATAGTCTAAATGCACAGAGTGGCATTGGGCCAGGCGGGACCGGATGACCTTTGCACTGGCTATTGCCTCATCCTAGTATCAGTCCATCATTTATTGCACTTTGCCTTGACAGGGTATAATACAGCTGGCAATCCCATGTGGATTGCATTCTATGGTCTATCAGCGTACCAGTACCACCAAACCCTTCTTATGCTTCTTGTGTCTCCCTATGGTGTGTTGAGAGAGCATAAGGCACCTCTGAAATAGCCCTATGGCCACGTTTAAAGAGCGTCATTTGGATACTTGATACTGGTAACTTTTAACATAGGGTTGACTTGACCAGACTGATTTAGAACATTGATTTTCATTTTATTTACAAGTTCTTTCATTTATCATTCACTATTATCCAGGGAACAAAAACAGAGAATGCACACAGATACTACATTGAGAAGATCTGTAATTTTTGTAAGCAGGGTGGTCATATAGCAAGGGATTGCCCAAAGGTAACTTTGAGGATGTACCTCATATTATCAGCATACCATCATTACATGATTTCTACAAGAATATTATACTATTTTGAATTTTTTCTATTTGGTAATTGTATTAGCATTAGCCACTTTTATCTGGCTGAAAGGATTCTCTAGTTTAGGTATCACAATGTTTCTATGCCCAGGTATGGCACTCATCAATTAAACAAATGACCAACCCCCTCTTACCCCACTCATAAGTAGCTGTCACTGTTTTGCCAAACAATTTTGAGTAAGGGGGTAAGCAAAACCAGTTTTGCTATTATGTGGACAAGGGATGGACAAAAATGTCTGGCATAGGTTGTCTTTAAAGATAAGGCATTACCTTAAGTCATTGAGTTTAATGAGCTTCTAGTGTAAAAACCATTGTTGGAATATATTCCACAACCAGAAGATAATTGATCTAATGCCAGCTTCTTTTATTTTGGACATGTCTTGAATTTTCATCTGAATTGCAGTGTCTTCCAAAGCTGGAACTAAAGTATGTCAAAATCATGGCGAGAGCAAAGAGAACACCCCTAACACCACAGCATGTTGACATACTTTTTGAAGAATAACCCCCAAATTTTGAAAAGCTTTGCACAATAATGACAGTCAATAGATGCTAGCTAAATAATTATTTGACAAAGTTGAGAACGGGAAGATTCAACAGAGAATATGTTGCCAATGATTGTATACCCCCTGTTCAAAACAATGAAACATTGTTGATCAATTGACTCATGGGCGAGTTCTCAGTGTCTTGTGTGTGTTTAAGTCAGGAATTCGTTTCACCCGGATTTGATTGGATATAGTATTCACGAGGACAAGCGACAATCTATTGTTTTACTATACATTTTTGGAAGTTGTAGTTGGCAGAGTGATGCAGATTCTCTTGGAAGTTAGATTTTGTTAATTGAGTCGAGGATGCGAAAAATAGTTGGGGCTGATGGAGGTACCACAACACAAAAATGTAAGCGAAGTGGTTTACTTAGCTAAGAAAGTTTTTAATTCGAGATGCAAACAAAGTAGGCTTAGATAATCAGTAAAGACAGTTGGACTGTTAACGAAGAAAGGAGATTCTACTATCAAAACTAGGGTAGCAGAGATAAATATTTCTTGATGTCAACTGCTACCGATAATCAATCCATTTAACACAGTAAGTCTTATATGCACTGAGAATCACCAAAGTGGTACCTATCTTTTCGTTATTGATGTAGTGATACGACGCTTTGGCAACTGATTATTTATACAGTTGCAGACAAAGTGCTTTGGTGTTTGGGCATAGACCTGCAGGGCAGTGTTTCCTCTTTTCTTTATCTCCTCTGGGTGGTAATCTCTGTTTAAGTCATATCAAGAAATAATTTTATGATGTGGATACAACAAAATAGGAAATGATGTTATAAAGTAGTTGAATTTTGAATAGGCCCCCAATTTTAATGTGATATTTTAATAGCCCTCCTTGCCCAATAGACCTAGTAGTCTAAGTCAAGTATTTATGGTACTTTTTGCTTACCTAAATTTGTTGGGTTTCCATTTCTTGATCTTTTCAAATGTGGTACAAGTTACGCTACAAGTCCGCCGAAACTGGTTGTTGAAACCTATAAAAACTACTTCTTGTATGCCAGTTCTTACTATTTGTGTGCGGTGTGTAATTAGACCAAGATTTTAAATGCTGTGCTATAATGTTATCTCTTTTTTTGGCAACAGAAACTGCCCACTTGTTATTTGTGTGGTGCCAAAGGACATTTCAGAAAGACATGTCCAGATGAACTGTGCTTTAATTGTTACGAAAGTGGACATAAAGCAAAGGTAAAAAGTGGCGGCCTTGTGACTCTTATTCTTTCAGAATGTCATGAAGGGACGAACACGTAGCAGTTTGTTTGTGGGGTGAAGTCAAATTTTGATATGTCAACAAGAGCGTGGCTGTTGTTTTGCGAATATAGAATGAATTCGAAAACAGTTGTGAATATCATAGCAGTTAAGTACACAGTAGTGGCATAGTGGTAGAGTATCAGAGTCATAATACGAGGGTCGTGAGTTCAAATCGACCCTGAGCTTGCCTGCCACGATCCCGGAGGTACTGTGCTCTGTCATCTGCTTTCTTGAAGTGGGAAACTATGTTGGGAGAGATTGGACAGAGAGGGGACTGCAAGCATGAATAGATTGTCATCCGAAGGGGGAAAGTGACCCCATTCCTAGTAGTGGCTTCAGGCTTGAACAGGGTGAAAAATCAAACAAACAAACAAACGAACAAACAAAAAGCAACAAAACCCCCTCTTATTAACGTTGGTTTCTCTGTACTGGTGACGCCTGGCAATTTTATTGATGACAAAGTCTTTTTCCTTGTTGAAGGATAATTGTGTTAGTGAACCGCCTCGTCACCCGTCTTAAGTGCCCGCCATTGATGTTATGTTGTAAATGAAATAGGATCGCTGTCAGTGCTTCCTTGTTCATGTTCAGAGGAAATCATTTCTTACGGTTGTAAGTTAAGTAAGCAGTAGCGGATTCAGAGGGGCAATTGGGAGACATACCCCAAACGAAAAACTTCCTGACAAAAAAGCCAAATAGTTGTAGGCAGTAAGGTAAGGGGTGTTCATGCGTGCATCGAGACAGTAGCACTATACTTGATGTTAACTTTTGATGCTAGACACACACTTCTGACGCCATGCTTTAAATTGTGAAAATGGCCCCTGGCAAAGGTCAATGCTAAATCCACCCGTTAAAGTTAGTAAATACTACCGTAGCTTCATTGCTATTCGCAGTCAACTTCACATCCCTTAAAAAGGCACTGTCAAAGATCCATTTCTGTAGCACTGCAAGTCCTTTCACTTTGGCAGTGATATATTTGCCCCTTGTAACATACTGATTCCGTAACACCTCATGAAATTTATCATCCATTGCCATATTGATAGACGTGATACCATTTTGATAAAAGAAATATTGCGATTACTGCCCAGGGACGTAGCTGTTGCATTGCTGTTATTATCGATCATCGAACTCTCCACTTTCTTCACCTACTAAAGAGAATTGCCAGTTTACTTTAAGCTTCAAATTTTAACATCACCTGTTTTTCACAAGACTAGTAGTGATCTAGCTGTTCAGAACGATCTAGCTAGATTCTAAACAAAGAAGCTAAATTTCGTTCGCTCTTCCACCGAGCGTTTCCATTGGGCGTTCCCACTGGGCGTTTCCACTGGGCTGGTTGTGAAGTTTTGTTTTTCAGTATTAATCCTACTCAGACGTTTTTACTCAGAGGATTGTCGGAATGGCAAACCTTGTCAATTCACAATCAGTTTCGCCACTTTTCGTGCACTTCAAAAATTCCATAGATAGTCAAGAAGGCCTTGCGATATTGATGGATCAGTGGTTCTTATTATGTTTCCATCCCCCCACAACGTTGACTTAATTGTCATTCGTCCCTCTCCACAAGAATTGATATTCCCAACAGCTAGGCCCCACCTTTGATGCATATCAGTAGCAGACCGCAACATTAAACGATTTAACATTTTTTCATTGAAATTCGTCACTTTTCTATCATATTATTTTTGTTTTCCTACCTGTTCTATGATCTGTCGAAAGTGTAGCTACCTTTCATTACGCGCATAGTGGTATTGATAACTTGTATTCAAACCACAGTAACAGGAGTAGGCATTTCGCCGTTTATTAAAAGGGGAGGGGTTGACGGAGGGCGAAGACAAATTGTGATGGGCTGAACAAGGACTTAGTCATACTATTTAATTTAAAGCGAATGTAGGATTGCCGAGAATGTATAATAACCGGTAAATTTACACCAAATTTGACAATGCAAGTTTCGAATATTGGGATCATTTCTACAATTAGTGAGTCTCACAAGAGGGAAAAATTAGCAAAATTTCAAGGTGGTAGAATTTCTATCTGCTGATTTAACCCTGCATCTTCCATCCCTCCCCTAATCCCGCTTTTGATCTCATTCTTCCACTGCCTTCTCAACGCCTTTCCCAGGGCATACGCATCCCCGTTAACAAATACATTTGTCATCGGCAGTGACGTAGATTGAATGGATTTCAAATGCACCCGCTCAAATCGTGCAGTTCCTTTATGGTCTGCTACCTATTGAACTTATGTTTTAACCTTAGGCTTGCCAAGAAACAAAGAAGAATATTTACAAAAGATGTGGAAGGTGTAAGCACAGAGGGCATGAAAAGGAAGTGAGTTTTTTTTCTTCATCTGACTGATAAGCAACTTCTGTTTTCGTATGCCGTGCTTAGAAGATTTTAGCTTGTTTATTTGGTTCCGACAAATCGTAAATGAATTGGAAGGTGCCGAGGAGGGACCGAGACCCTCTTGAATGAAAGAACCCCTTCATATGACAGACAGACAATGTTGAAGTTATAAGTAGCATTGTTTATTTGCGATTTACTATACCATCACATTGTTTTCTTCTTCTACTATTTTTATCCGAACAAACTGTTTACCTCAATTTTTCTTTGTCGCATAAACACCTTCAGGGCTCTGAGACGCCACCGGTCACCAGGTACTTGTACACCGTAGAAGTAATGCGGACATACCTTCATGTGTATGCAATGAAGCCGTAGGAATGCTCCACATTATCACAATTTTTAATGAAACAATGAAGTCAATCGCCTTGGCCCTATAGGTTGACACTGAATATCGTACAGGTAGTGTTTAAATGGTTGAGGATCAATTTCTGGAGCTGATTTGCCATCACCAAGACTTCGCTTCGCTAGACAGCCAACCTTTTTTCATGATGGAGTTGCGTACATTGGGCTTTCAACTTATCAAGATCAACACAAATAGCTGGACATTGATGGTTGGCACAATCCATACTTCTTTTGGGTTATTTCTTGAAAATGGGGTTTCCGAAAGGTACAACTGCCCACTCTTATACCCCGTCCTTTCAAGCAGTAAACTCTCTTGTTTGTATTGGTAAATAGGAACTTATCTACGATCTTTGGACGTCATCAGAGCCATGCAAGAGTCGTGAAAGTAAAGCCAGCATTTATAGTTATGCGGGAGATATACGTATTAAAGGTCCCTATGATATTGGAAATGTTAGTGACAGGCCTGTATAACTTTAGTGATTGCAGAAAGTGTGTTAAAATGGAACGTTATCTATGCCTCCCTGCTTTACTGACCGTGATTGCTGTGGCAGCGATAAACCACCCACTTTTTTGTTGTTTTTGATTTGGAGAATAAACCACTTTCAAAGTTGTCACTCTTTTGACATTTCATAATTTGCACTAAAACAGAAGAATTCAAAGATTATTAGAGAGATTAGTCTAGATGTCTGCAAAAATGTTTGCAAAATAATCCAGGATGAAAAGCTTCCGAACTATTGGTAATAAAGACAACTTGGGCCATTTTTCTTGCACCGAAAATGCCATATGCTTCTCTCTTGGCATATTTTGAAATGTATCAAATGGACATGTAATCCCGTATAATTTGATTTTGGATGGATGATGCATTCAGAGGTATTACCTGCTGGGCATGATTTACCAGCATAAAAGTTTTTCCTGTATAAAGTCGGTCTGCAAGGATAGCAAAGAGATATATAGGAATGTAGATGTCAGTTATCAGTTTTTAACGTCTTAGTTGTATTCTTAAAAATGATGACGAGAGAGAAGTTTTGAATTAGAGGCAAACATTATTTGCATCATCATTGACGGTCCCCAGTCAATCTAAGTTACGTTTAGTTGATCAATAATAAAGCTTTGTAACGCATCTTATAGTTCTGTTGCAAATTTGGTTATTTTTGGCAAAATATACTTTGTAGCTATACATTCTTTGTGTACTTTTGGCGCGGTCTGACTCATGCCGGGCCCCATTTATTGCAAGAACCTGGCAACGGGCCTGAAGATTGGTACAATCACCAACAGTAGGATTTGCAATCGCTATGGCGTGAGCCGTTACAGATACTAGATTATAAGTCTGCCTTTGTGTCTGCGGGTCTGTTTTCGTCAGCAAAATAACCATTGCATTCTTTCAAAAGGAGACCTTTGTTCCGCTATATGATGCTTGTTTTGAATATTAGAGTTATTAGGTCTTGAAGGCATGGCCTTGTCGAGTCAGTAGACCCTGGTGGTGGGGGTGGGGTGTTTCTATTTCCTAAGAATGCGTGGTTAAGCTTTTCATACATGCCACAATTGCGCTTGTGTAGCTGATCACAAGGTACGGGAGAAACTACTAGCCAAGCCCTACACATCTGGTTGCTAAGTCATTGGAACTATAGATAACTGACCTGCAAGCATGTACTGCCAATTTCGATAGAATTCCCATGACTTTTGTGAAGATTTGCTGCGGATCATCTCGGTGGGAGGTCTGCAACAGGTTTACCTTTAAACTTTTTGTAACTAGTTTTAAAATTGTCACAAAACGAAACCTCTGAATTAACAGCTGATGCACTCTCTCTCTTTTTCTCTTTCTTCCTCTCGTTACGACATTCAGTTTTGCCCAGACGTATGGAGGCAGTACCACATAACGGTAAGGGCTTTATTTTGCGCCCTTGTAAGCATGTCTCCTCAAGTGGTATTTAGGAGTAACGTAGTTTCAGTTAAACGGCATTTGCATCACGACTAGACACTTGGCAGATTATTCTGGGGAGGTTTTGACCAGCCCAATAAGGGCAAGATTTGTCTCCCCCTTGTCACCAAGTGTTCTCCACTGACATAAGTGTGAATAATGTAAGCAGGTTTGCAGCATCGTGAGCAAGTTGTTTGGTCATTTTAGTAGTTGTTTGTGGCCGAGAGGGTGTATATTCCTTTTTCAAGTGTATTAGGCAGAGAGCAGCAGTCAAGTATAGCCTCGATTATTCCTAGAACACGTACATTTCCTTTAGATATTGACGTGCGAGAATTTTGTGTCTGAAATTGTTAGTGCCGAACATTTAGTGTGAAATTTTCTGCCCAAACCTTTTAGTTACTGAGATTTGTTTGGTACGAAAATTTCAAATTGCATTTTCTGACAACTGTCATTTCCGGTAGCATTTTATCATGATTCTTTCATTGTCATTGAGAATTAAGAAAGTCCTTTTATTACCACTTAAACTTTTTACAAAGATTATGGGATTATTATTTATTTTACTGTCTATTTATGCACAAGCCCATAAGGCAGAATGTTTGGGTGGAAGCTTAATATAATTGCAAGATATGAGTACGTCCTCTTTAAGCCTTGTTCCCATTTCACAGGATTATCGTATCATTCTCTAAGAGTCATTTCATCATAACCCCCCACTTTAAAATATTTATGAAAGATACCCATCCCTCTTAATCGGCCTTACCGTAGAATTAAGCGCAGAAGAGTCGGAGAAATGGGTAGGAGTTTGATAGGTGCTGGGGCGTAAACTGGTAATATTTTCTCCCATACTTGCCAACATAATGCACCCGCAATGCATTGTGTTATTGACCCATTGCAAGCAGTAACCGTAAGATATGGTGGAGATGGGGGTGGGAGCTTTGCAATAAATAACTCTTATCAGCGGGAGAAGCGACTTGAGTAATACTGTTCACCTCCATCATTCTTTACCCTTGTTCTTAGACCCGGGATGAAAATATCAGAAAACCAAGTTCGAAGAGAAAACGTCCGCAACGGAGAGTGTTTTGTTTCAACTGTGGAAGAATAGGGCATTTGGGACATGTAAGTGAAGGTCGTATTTTGATACCTGATTTTCTCTAATAAACGCCGCGGCATTTATTAAAAAATCCAAGTTTTAGGTGAGACGTTTATCAGAGGACGGCGTTTATTACAAAATGGCTAATTAGATGAAACAACTGTTTCAAACAACGTAACAAAAGGATTGTGTGATAAATGCGAACATTTCAAGTAAATATCATCTCGCACAATGTCAACTTCATTAGTACTTGCAGTATGTGAAATTTTTTAATCATTCTGCTTTCTAATAAACGCCCCTTTTCATGATGCGGCGTTTATCAGGGGCGGCGTTTATTTTAGATGTTCGGCTGAACGTGCGGCGTTTATTAGAGGGAGGCGTTTATCGGAGAGCGGCGTTTTTAGAGGAAATCCTGTATTCATTTCCTGTTGTTTGTATCAACCATTGTCATAAAGTAGTGGTGTCTTCATTCTCTTCTTGGCCTTGAATAAGTTCTGAAAGGTTGGATTTTTTTTCGAAAATAAAAAGCTGACAGAGTTAATACTGCGAGTACCATTAACTAGAAGAGGTTTTTTGTAGGACAAAATGAAATTTACTTAGGTTTGCAGCGAATAAGGAGCATGGAGAAAATTAGTTCACCGGCTATTATGATGCCTTACTTTTACTTGCATCTCGAAAACGTTAAGACCCTCCACAGAAACAGCATCGTGATTATTAGGGAGAGCCTATACAGGACTACAGGGCCAAGGCCTGTTGTGGCCACTGGGTTGTAACTTAATTTTCCCTAATGCAAGATTTTGTCAGGACTATTTTAATATTTGGCGTGACGTTGAGAGATGCAATTTGATTGCCGACCCAGACCTATCTGCATATTAAAAGTTGTACAGATATACTTAGCTATTGTAAAGGATCCGTTGGTGAACATCAAAACCGCCACCATTCCCGAGATGCCTTTCATCTCTCTTTTTCTTCTTCCTACCAATTCCGTTCTTTTTTTCTTAATATTCCCCTTCTTTTCTTTTATTTTTCTTTCCATTTTCATACTTTGTCTTTGTTTTGTAATGATTTCCGTTCAAGGTCGCTACCTGCTAAACCATTTGCTGTGTTTTTGGTTTTGCATTCCCATCCATTTCAGTGCCCTTGTATCTTCCCCATTCTGCCCTTTCTTCTAACGCTCCGCTCACCACCTATTGAGGATATTATAGAAGACAATTCCAGGTTTAGAATGATCTCCCCGTAGTTCGCAGACTGCGAAGCTAGTGGCATTTTGCTAAGGGAAAAGATACAAAGCGATTTTCTGTGATTTCAAAAATTCTGTTAATCTGAAGTCACGGACTAGGACCCTCTCTCTCACTGAGCTTTCATCTTTGCGACTATGATACCAAGTAGATTTTGACCGATGATTTGAACCCTCTCTTCTTTCTACGAAATATGAGAATTGTTGGAAGGATGTGATTAGGGTTAGTCTGGTGGACATTGCTCACGTATTACGTTTTTCAAGGTCAAAGAGTTAAAGGAACGGAAGGTGAAGCAGCCGGCAACACTCTGCTACTCCGATTTCCCACGTCTTTTGAATACCTGTTCCTCACTTCTCATTGACACTAATTTTCGTTCCCGTTATCTGCATGTCCTCTGTTTTCCACTCTCTGTGTGTTTCTCGTCCACTTTTATTTCCTTTTTCTTTCTTTCATTCTTTTACAAGTCAGTCGAATCTGCATCCTTTTTTCTCTTTTCGTCGAGTTCATTTTAAAGAGAGACAAACATCCCTATGAGAGCCATGGTCTTGAATTCCAACCCATATTTTTTGCTCTTTGATTTATTACTTTACTTCCTCACCTGCAGAATTACATCCCGTCGTCTGTAGTGTATCTATTCACTTTACATAGCGCCGATTTCCACTATTCTTTCCCCTCCCCTTCCCTCGCCCTGTTGCCCCAGTTCTGTATCTTCCTATTTTGCCAACAGTTTATAGGAATTGGTGACCGGGCAGGGAATACTTGAGGACGTTTCAGTATGAAAAGCATTTCCGGTTCAACTGCGTGTATTTATTGTTCATGAGATAAGTGATTATGTACCTGACCAAGTACCCTGTAAAGTCAATCATTGGCATTTGACTTCATTTGACAGTAGTGTGTTCTGTTTCTTTTTCTAAGGAATGTAGAATAAGAGGAATGTACTGGCGAACGGTTCCTGTGCCTCCATTCGTTGTCTGTTACGATTGCCCCAGTAGTCGTCATGATGACTGCAAGGACAAGGATTCTGTTGCAAACGACAAACAGCGGAAGACGGAGAGCGTGAAGGAATCCAACAGGAAAGATAGTAGTGTACCCCGAAGAAAAGAAAACGGAGAAAAAGGTCTCCCCTGTAAAACTGGTGCAGGTGACGTAACAGAGAGGCAAGAAGCTGAGCGAAGCGATTCTTTTAACGACAGTTTTATGTCTGGCGCGAAAAAACGGACAAACGGAGGGCTCGACCCAGTTACAAAGCATGGTAAAGTAAGTTTATCTACTGCAAAGAAGGTGAAGGATGGAGAAAGGGGTAGTGCTGAGTCTTCAAATGCAAAAGAAAAGGCTAAAATAGGGCAAAGCCACCATGATCGTATTGACCCGCACCGGCCGCAAGCGCATAGCAGATCCCATTACTCAAGTAGCAAAACGTCGCTGAGTAAAGAAGTGTCGCATCACAAGAGTTCGACCTCCGCATCAGTGCATAAGCATTCAGATACTAGTTATAAAGACACAGAGGTTGAGGAAAGGTGTCCTATTTCGAAGGAAAAACGGCACAAACTTGGACCAGGTGGAGATCTTTATATGAGGGTACGTGCTACAAAGAGTGACGAGGAATCATCTATAAATAAAGAGTTACCAGAATACAAAATTGATTCTTCCAGTACGAGTTTCAGTTTGAACAACAAGGAAATAATGCCAACTAGCAATGAAGAAGAACAATATGAAAAAAGTACAAAGTCTTATGGAGAGAAGAAATACCGCGAGGATGGAGGTTATGGCCGCTCTGATGCCAAATCAGCGTCAAAAAATGGAAGTATGGAATCGTTAATGAAAGAACCAAGTAGCTTAAGGGAAAAGGGTAGTGAACACCCAGTTAGTAGAGTGTCTGCGAATGATCGGGCATGTTTATTGTCACAAGAAATTTATCATAAAGAAAGTCATAATGCAAATTCGGAGGAGAGTTTCAAATCTTCTTCCAAGAGAAAAAGAGTACAGGAAGCAAGTTGCAACCCAAAGAGAATGAAATCAAGCGAAGCACCAGTTGTGAATGGAACAACTGTCACGGCTCGATCCACTGAGCAATATTTTACCGATGCATCTGTGGGGGCACCTACAGGTGATTCTAAGTCAAAAGAATCTAGTCGAAGAGGAACGCAAACCGAATACGGGAAGCCGCAGAACAGAAACCAGAGAGATACAGCTAAAGCGAAGCTAGAAAAACCGTCAGTAGACGGACGACTAAAAAGTCTGGCCAGTTATATTACTTTTGACTGCAATGAGACGCAAAACGCACTTGGCACTCAGAGCTACCCGTTGCTCGGAAGGACAGTGCGTAATGCGAGTTGTGACTTTTTAGGCGATTTTTTTAGAGACACTGCAAACTCAAGTCACGCTGCGGGTGCGGCGAAAAATTCAATAAGTATACGCTTGCAGGAATTAGCAGCTGAAACGGCCACGTATTCACAGCAGAAAGAAGAATCAGCAGGCCATGAGGACACAGGTTCGTCGAACACTAGACAGAACATCGGGAAGAACAAAAGAAAGAAACAAATGAGATCTTGCTCAAAGTTGAATGTAGTTGAAGCAAGTAAGGTATCACGAGAGGAGGATATTTCTCTAGGGGAACGCCTACAGTGCTTGGCAGATAGTGAGCGTTCAGATTTAGGAAAGAGAAATGAAGCTACTAGCGGTCAGAAAAGTACTGCCTTAGAAATGAAACAGTGGAGCCGAGATTATAAGACTAGAAAACGAGTAGAAAGAGCTGCGGTAGGTGATACAGGGGTCGTTAATACCAAGACAGATGGAGAAGATGATGGCGCAGTAGAAGATCGCTTACAGCGCGTAGGAAGTAGTGTATTTGCAGGTGCACAGAAGGAAATTGATGTCTATCGGGAGAATACTGTTTCGAACCCCCTACAGAAGAGCAAGAAAAGAAAGCTGGGAAATCTAGTGGATCGAAGTGACCCCCAAAATACAGCAATCAAAAAGAGTAAGGGAGAAAAGAAAGGCCAGGTGGATGTTAATACACGTGTTGGGGAATTGACTAGTGATACAGCTGAATTTTTGAAGGTAGTTAAGAGTGCGGATGGTTTGGAGAATAGCAGCCAAGGTACCTCCCATATGTTTTCAATAGGGGAACGTTTAAAGAGTTTGGCAGATGGCGTCACTTCCAGTTCCAGTCTCGAAGTGGCTGAGACTGACATTAAGAGCATATTGACCGAAAAATCAACAAATCGGCGTAAAAGAAGTGAAGTAAATCATGAGCAAAAAGAAGACTTACGGTGCATGATAAAGCGAAGAAAGGGTTCAAGTGATAGCCCCAAAGTCGTCCGAGAGAACATTGTTTCTAATGGCGGAAATACGAAACGTCAGAATCCATTTCTTATTGACCTCACACTTGATTCAGAACCGATAGTGGCTGCAAGTCAACAGAGGGACAGAGAGAAGAGGGCGTTAGATAGTGCCGCACTTGATAAAAATGGGGAGCCACATCTTTCTTCTATAAAGTCGCACGATAGATATAGGGAAACATTTCATAGTACGAATCAGTCTATGGGTGAGTGGGTTAAAGACATTGGAGGTAAAGGCACTCCAAGCCGAGCTCGAGACGTAGTTTACATCTCATCGTCATCAGAAGATGGAAGAGTGGAAGTTAGTGGAAGAGGCAGAAAAACAGGACCCAGTGATCGGAGGGTGCATGTAAGTGGGAAGAGCGGGGAAACAATTACCGTAGTTCTGGACAGTAGTGTTGAAGTGTCTGATACTGGGACAAAGGACGAGTGCAACTCGCGCACTTCCAAGACCTCAAGGAGCCGTTTGGAAGGAAACTTATCGATGGGATGTAAGTTGTTTTACGAATAAATGATTGAGAAGAAGCTCGTTAATTGTGAAATACGGAAATTACAATCCCCAATTAAGCTCTAGATCCCTCTTTGTCAAATCGCTAAGGGCTCCTGTTACTACATTACCGATACTACATGTTACCTCCATAATATCATCCAGCTAACAAGAAATTGAACTGTTTGTGGTATCATGTTTCTCTGCAGGTCTTTACTGATACTCGTCTATCAACAGCTCTATTCTACAAGGCGAAGTGCTTATATCTTTATCAAGTGTTAGATTATGTAAAGGATTCTAGCCGCTATGGATTGATCTGCTTCCTTTTATTCGTATTCAAATTTATGTTGATAGTGTCTTTATCATCCAGCGAGGAAGTAAGAAGGGAAGGGGGGGGTGGTGGTTGGGGCTACCTTACTCTTAATCCAGCTGACCAACTTTTATATTTGTTGGTTACAAGACACTTGACACTTATTCGGAATTTACCGCGACGATCTCATTCTGAGCAGGATTGCATCAGCAGTCGTCGATGCATTTTTATGATATTAATTGTGTGTTAAGGAACACAGAGCCAACTTCCCCCTCAATTTAGTAAGTTTAAAAAATTGAAGCGAAATTTCCTTCTGATATTACACAAATGGCTTAGTTGCCCTAGTTTTAACAATTTAGACTAAGTGAAGTATTTATCGTGTATTGGAAGGAAGATCTGAGTAAATATACAGTTTAGCTCGGTTAGAAAACAAGAAAAAACTGCAAATATGTCTAACTGTACAGATCTGATCGAATTGTACGTCAAGCCTTACTATGGAATAGTACATTGAGCGTTGAATGTAGGTTTTGCATTTTGTCATGTCGATATAGTAGTAAAAATACTTGTAATGCTTCATGAGGAATGCTTACAGGAACTACAGTTTCTACTACTGTCATTTTTGTCTGAATTTATCATACCGGAAGAAATTTCCATATGATGAGTGGTTGTGTATTTTTGCCAGTAGAATCCAGTGACGGAAAAGCAGTTTATTACCAAAATGTTTAAACAGAATAAAACCCTGAGGCAAGCTGCCCTCACCAAGAAACGTATGGCTTTGCCAGTCAGACGTGTGTGCTATCTTTCTTTACCTCTGTGTAACTTTCCGCACAATTTATCCTATCTGTTCTCGATTTTCCAGTTGTGAAAGAGAGCCAGGGGATCGAAAGAGTACCATCTGATAGTAATGTTTTGGCTGCGGACACAAGTTTGGATACAAACATGACAGTGTGCCAGTATGAGAAGGTATTAATAGCTTTGTTTTGTTTCATACTTTATTGAAATGCCTGCAATGCTATTCTCGACGGAAATTCAATTGATTCGGAAAGGAAAATACACCATTTATCTACGATAGATATTTTTGAATGATCCTAAAATGATGCCGAAAAAGACTACGACAAATGACATGATAAATATCTACCATCAATGGTCCTCAAACTGTTTAGCGAAATGGGAAATGTTTAATTATTATGTAATTGTTTAACAATTGTGTATTCACTCTTAATTTTATCAGGACAAGAAAAAGGTAATGATATAGTAAGCCCCCATCCATTGTGTGTTAAGGTCAGACATCGAAACATTTGAAACCTGCCATGTGTTTGCCCTAGAAGTTCTCGATATGATAGCCGGTTTGAATCTACACAGACAGAGTATACAATTTGCTTAGGAAAGTTGTTGGCAGTTGTTTAATTTGGGGGGATTAGTGCCCCAGTTGGTTAGATTCGAAACTAACCCTTTTGAATCTTGATGAATCTTTTAACGTAAATCCGAATGCCCGTATGAGCTGCAGGGCTCGCCTGTGAGAAAATGTTCGGGAACGACTGGCTTTACAATGTGTTTTGTTGTCTTTTATTTTACACTAGGGGGACCTAACACGGTACGATCCCAGAAAAATCGGGGTTAATTTGGATGCTTATACTCAGAGTGTAAAGACAGGTAAAATGTCAGCAAGACCAGGAAGAAACAGTAGAAAGAGAACAGGGCGGGGAAAGCTGCCTGGGGCACCTACCAAAGGAAAAGATAGGAGCAAAAACAAACCAGAAATTGGAGATTCGGAGCGCAAAGCAGGACGAAAAAGGCCCCGGAGGAAGTTTATTCGTAATCTGCGAAAGAGGTGGAAGCCTTACGATATGGGAGAATGAATTTGATAAAATTGTCATTTTCGGAATTTATAATGCTATTTTATTATCAATAAGATGTACATCGAAGTCTCTTACTTGCGTAAGTTGTCTTGATTCATGCTACTGCCTCGTTCTAAAGAATGCTGCTCGACTAAATTGTAGCAAATGCAAATCGGCAACAGATGTTTTGGGACTTGCAGAATCTGTGAAACCCATCGAGACACATACCAAAGTGGACACCTTGACTGAGGCCAATTACGCCGCAGGGCACGTACCACACACGAGTTCCGCATACGTCGGGTAACACCAGGGAAAGAAGTGTACAGAACAAGAGCCGTACAGGACAGGGACCACACATGACCTGTATTACTTCAGACGAATACCACGCGCGCAGCAGTCAACATGCACATCCAGTACCGTGTGAAAGCAAGTGCTTTGCAGAAATTTAACGAGGTATGTTTATTTACGATGTGTTTACCGAGGACAATTTGCTATACAGTCAATCGTTACCATTGATGAATTATACTTACAAATTTATGTGTAAAACAAGTACCACGCACAGCAATTGATATTTCAGGCAAGTACTAGTGGCGACTCTGAAAAATCAGCCAAAGTTCTGTAAAGATAAGGCATCTGACATTCTGCCCAGTCGAATTTTTTTTGCAATTGTTTTCTTTGAGCGTTACGCCCTAATAGTTTCGACATAGCTTGCTACATGCAAATAGCACCATGTTCATCATCGTGAACGATCTCTTACATCGGTCACCTGCTACAAAGACTGCTCCCACTTGACATCTGTGATCTGATGCAACGCAAGGAAAATTTGGACGTGGGCTATGATGTCAGCCAGGGTGGTAGAAAACCGGGGAACATGGGCACGCTGTTCTCTGGAAGCGAACTTAAGTCAAGCGAAGCGAGACCTCAAGCCGTGTAGGTCATAAATCAAAGAATTGAGACCTAATAATAAATCTTCATCATCTGTATTGACAGACGAAACAAGTGCAAATTGGATAGCGGCGTCGATGAGAAATTGCGACAGTGCAAGACAGTTGAAGAGATATGCGATTCCTTCGTCGACTTCTCGTACATCGTGGAACAACAGTACTGTCTTGCAATATTTGCGTTCTGTATCCATCACAAGGAGGTTCGTATACGCCTGCACATTTCAGTTACGATTAAGTAAATGATGAAACGTACAAATCCAGCAATATTGTGACACAAAAGTTCCGAAGTATGAAAGCCCACATTAAACGTCATCTCGAAAATGAAATTCACACGATTTAGGGGACATAAACCATAGTAAGGAGTTCTACTCAGATTATGTATGCCTTTTGTTTCACATCAGATTTCTTTGCGAGTGAAAAATTTCTTCACTTCCAGACTCTTAGTAGCAAATAGGATTTTAAACCCCCGTTGAACGTTCAAGCTGACAAGGGGCTAACTGCCATAGAACAAGGCAATTTACATCTGTTGTTACCGTCGTACCAAATTCTCCACAGTTATTAGCTGTTATAGGCCTATATCTTGGACAGCCTGTTGTAAAAAATCATGATGGTCCTGGTATCACCAAATGTATCGTCGATGAACTCAACGCGTGGGAAATTCAAGGCACTCGAGTGGAAGGTGGTAGTTTCGATGGCCAATACTTCCTCTTTGATATTCCAGGCCACCTTCGAGAACAATTGTAGCTACAAGAACAATTTCTTTGCAAGCGGGACCCCTTACATAGAGGCGGTGCTGTAGATACTCACATCTGGGGGGATGAGAGCTTTTCCTGGCTGGTTGAGATACAAACTATTTGCAAGGAAATCTAAACTACTTTCAACTGGGGTAAGAATTATGAAAACTTCTTACAAGTGTGTTAAGATTTAGATGTTGAGATGAAAAATCTCACAAACTTTCAAATGACTCGATTTGCAAACAGCATTCGGTTTGTCTTTATAAACATACGTAATGATTACGCGGCTGTCCGTCAGTCACGGTGTGATGCTACGGTTTCTAAAGAGGGCAGCTCTAATGCTAAAGACAGAGCTAAGGCTGAGGAACTTAAAGCTGTTGAAAGAAAAACCGATTCCTTTGTGTTCACTTTAAGTCTTTCCGGGTGTGCTAATATCTATAATTTGTTTGGAATTTTCACCAATGTTTGCCAAGAAGTCAACATGCTCCCGTTTGAGAGATATAATCGTGTAAAATCTGTGATTGAAAAATCTCGAAAAATGATCAACACCATTGACCACTCAGACTGTCAACAAGGAAAATGTTCTTGGAAACTCTATCATGCAGATCTCTCTAAAATGCAGTTTGAACAGAAATTCATGCAAACAAAAATAGATCGCGTGAACACAGGAACGTTGCGGCTAACTCGGCTTCATTCAGTCAACAACCAGCTCGAGAATGTGGATGGTGCAAAACTTGTCATGGAACGTTTATCTTTACTCGTATGGAGGCTGCACCATGATCTGTCAAATGAGGTTTTTGATGAAAACACCAAAAAAATTATCAAGAATTGTAGAATGATTTGTGACTTGAAATCATTGCTATGCAGAATCAGCGAAAAAGGAGCCGGTTGTGTGGAATTTGAAGAATCAATGAAGTTCGTTGCTGCTGCTCGAGCTGTAACTGGTATGATGATGATTATCGACGACGATGCCCTTTCCAAGTGTTACCGTAAATTTCTGTCTCTTCTCGAATTACATTTTATTAACTTGTCCAAATTTGACCATTCAAAATTGGACAATAGGAAACTGATTCAGCAAATTCTAGGGAAAGACATGTCTGCCCATTTCAAACATGTACGTATCATAGTCCATTGCATTTGCACAGCGTCGGTAAAAGTTTCTGTCTAAAGTTTTGTCGAAAGCCTCGTCTCAATGTACTAAGACCATTTCAGTCCCTCGCGGAAACCCTTGGAAAAGCATGCGTTAAACGAAGTGGTGATTGCGGAGAATGGTCCCCTTCTCCATCATGCAGACAATATTCTAGAGAAGGCTATGGATCAATATTGGCGTAAAAACAGTATAAACGGAAAATGGCACTCCGTACGCCAAAGTGAGGATATTCTTTCCTATACGGGTGGTGCCAGTAAAGTTATAGGCAAACTATTTGTCCAGCAATCAAAGCTTCCTTTCATGTGATGAAGTAAATTGAGCGATAGATATTACGTGATAGTCTCTTTGGAAGAAT